>VCRD01004188.1:10739-40282 GCA_006783055.1 Trinorchestia longiramus
CCCCACTCCCCTCTGGCAACAGGGACCCCACTCCCCTCTGGCAACAGGGGCCCTACTCTCCTCTGGCAACAGGGGCCCTACTCTCCTCTGGTAACAGGGGCCCTACTCTCCTCTGGCAACAGGGGCCCCACTCCCCTCTGGCAACAGGGACCTCGCCGCCCGGCAACAGATGAGAAATGTACGAAAATTTTCCATTATTTGTTTAGTCTTCATGCGGCTAGTGCATTCAACTTAACTATGATGTAAGAGGCCCAAACCATGTTAAACCACAGAAATATTCGATAAGCTCCTCGGAAATCTTGATGTTAAACTTTGATAATATCTTCGATGCGTTGAAATCACGTCATCTGTGAGGTTAACAGCCTCATGAAATCTGATGTAAGATGTTGCAAACCGTTCATATCACGGCAGGACATTTATGCCACGTGCAGTACGTTCATATCACGGCAGGACATTTATGCAACATGCAGTAAGTTCATATCACGTGCAGAACATTTATGCCACGTGCAGCACGTTCATACCACGGCAGGGCATTTATGCCACGTGCAGTACGTTCATATTACGTGCAGGACATTCATGTCACGCACAGGACAGAACGAAACATGCAAAGAAATGTCAAAATTAGATCAAAGGCGATGCAGCTCAAAACAACGTTTACGGTGCTTCAATTCATAGCAGAATTAAAGACAGAACTGAATGTAGAACTTGAGGCTGAACTAAAGGCACAACTGAAGGCACAACTGAAGTGTTTTCATTTATACGCTAAGTAAAGTTTGTCAGTCAGCCCTGCATAAGAAGCAATATTTTACACACAGATGTTCGACAACGTGTGTGACTTGATGAAGGAATGGAGGTGTACGTAGTTCAGGTATGTTAACCCTTTAGCGACGAAAAGGACCATACGGTCCTCTTTTACGGTCTTTGGGAGAATTGTTCTAATAATTAAAAAGTGAGCAATATGAGGTTGCTACTAGGTTTGAACACGGCGGCATGTTACATCGTCGTTCTTTTAGCTGCCTGGCTCTCAGCGTGCTTCATTGCATCAGTGTACAGACGGTCTTTGTGAGATTAAACGTAGAAACTAGAAAAAATAATTCGTCGCTAAAGAGTTAAATTTCTTCAAAATAGGCTTCCTTATTTCCTGTTGTTCTACATAGCAAGAAGAATGTGAAAGTTTAAATTGTTTATTAACACGTTGCCTCCGATTGCCTGACTGGTGTAAATCTTCACTTTGTACGCATAGTCACTAGAAAGATCTGAAAAAATTACAGAACCTAACCTAAGTGGTCCACATACGTACCACTTCGGGGTCAACGTATTAAGTAATCTTAAATAAATAGAAATGGATTCAAGCCCTATGGATCAAAAGTTAGAGTGTCAGAAAATATTAAAGTGTATACAGTAAAAATATATTGCGCTTCTACCATGTGTGACCAAGACTTTCACATTTTCTATGTATTTCTACCCCAATAATGAACCTTAGAATAATAGTATTAGCTATGTTTCTGTTCGAATATAGTTGCTAAAACACCAATATATATATATATATATATATATATATATATATATATATATATATATATATATATTGCATGAACATAGATATTGTATTGGCGTAAACCTTGCATTAGCATAAATCTTGCAGGAGCATATGTATTGTGCGGTCATCAACACTGAGATGCTGTAAATATTGTATGGCTATAAATATTGAGATGCTGTAAATATTGTATGGCTATAAATATTGAGATGCTGTAAATATTGTATGGCTATAAATATTGAGATGCTGTAAATATTGAGCGGTTATAACTATTGAGATACAGTTAATATTGTGTGGCCATACATATTCAGATGTTGTAAATATTGAGGGCATAAATATTGCACAGTCAATGTTTACATCCAGTTCTCTAATATTCTAAACAATTTTCTTTGAAAACTCATCCCAAAATTGCAAAACGGAAGCTAGTTTATCTTTTTTGAATCTGTTCATTTTTGTTCCATGTATGGAAGTCGTAATGGGATTTAAAACTCTAATAAGGTTCAACAACCTACCAAGACTTAGAGTCCTAGTGAGATTTAAAGCCCAACTGAGATTTAAAGTTTAACTGAGATTTCACACCCTAGCAAGATTTAGAGACACCGAGAGATACTACTGTACATAACAATGATAACGTTCTAATAAAAATGAAATATGATTCCACCTGACGCGGAACGGGTTGTTCATTATTATTACTTAGTGAATTGGTTCCTATTTTATTAGTAAATTGGTTCCAATACAGAAAATATATTACTTACAATATCATTAGGACATTGCTTCCAGAATTATAAGTAGAATTGTTTTAAAAATAGCTGGCTGATCGACTTAGATGCGATGACTTTCGACACAACCCTACGATTATTTGTGAAGCTAACATTCCCCATGAAAATTCGAAGAAGATATTTTACCGGTGTGCATGCAGCCGAAATCATACAATTTGTATTGATTTCTGTCACGGTGACACATTCACATCAATAATTTCTCCAAGAATTCTTCGAAAATTCTGTGGGTCATCGTGACACGTGGATATTGCCGAGAATGAAACATTAAAAGCAACAAATTGTGTAAAATGTAGTGCATTTGTAAGATCTTCTGAAGATTTGTCGAGTAAATTGTCAGTGAAAAATGGCATATACGTGTGTCCAACCTCGAAAAACCTTTATTGATATTAAAATGATATTCTGGTTGTGAATTGAGAATCAGACATACAGCAGTGCGTGCTCTGTTGGCTCAAAAAGGACGAATAGAAAATAGTGCTTTTCATTTTCTGTGAAGCAGCGTTTGCAGTAACTTGAATTTTGACTTATGGTCTTTATTGAATCAGCTATTCAATAAACTGGGATTTGACTTATGTCTTTATTGAATAAGCTATTAAAGTAACAGAGTTTTTCACTTTTGATCATCATTGAATCTGACATTAACGTAACAGGGTTTTTTACTTATGATCTTTATTGAATAAACTATTAAAGAAACAAGGATTTGGACTTAAACCCGTTCACTCATGAGAATTAATTGATACTTTGGATTGTAAACTATGATAAAAATATCTATCAATCATCGACTGACTTCATGGCCACCGAATTATTCTACTTTAAAATTGCTCAGTAATTTATAAATCAATGCTTACTACCAATAATATTATGACCTTTTAACGTTAAAATCACTGATGTGTATAATATTGCAGCTTGATGTTTACTACTAAGCACATTTTAACTGAAAACTTGACTATTTTAATCTTCTTTATTTCCCATCAGCTAATGGGGAAGCTGTTTCTTTAGAGTTATGCGACAAATAAATGTATTGCCTACTGACAATAATATTCAATTAAAGCTCTCAATTATGATATTATTAAAAGTAAGATTGCTGAAGATCAACATTTCCTTAAAAAACATTCGAATGAAACCAAAAATAATATTCCCCCCGATATCTCGCTAGATATCAATACATATATCTATTATAAGAATCGTGCATACAGCGGCGAGACTGAAGTCATGAATACCTGAATACTCCTGAATCAATAGACGTCATGTTTGACTAGGCATCTGAACACAAGCGTGACCCCAGACTCAATATTCGTAATTGAAAGAGAAAATTAGATCTTTACTCTCTGATTGGTCGAAGCAATTCCAATAATTAAATAATGGGACTGAACCCAGCAATCAGATGCCTAATATTTCATGCTCACGCTGACAGCATATGATTACGGCCATGCTCAGTTTTTTATAAATAATTTTTACTGAGAAATAACTAGAATTTAAATATTTTTTGTGAGTGATTTGCTACTATTACATGTGTACTAAAATTAGTGTTGAAACCGTGGTAATGTGACTATGCCAATAGTGGTAATGTGACTATGCCAATAGTGGTAATGTGACTATGCCAATAGTGGTAATGTGACTATGCCAATAGTGGTAATGTGACTATGCCAATAGTGGTAATGTGACTATGCCAATAGTGGTAATGTGACTATGCCAATAGTGGTAATACTACTATACCAATAGCGGCAATATGATTATGTCATTAGGGCAGTATATCAGGAATATAAATATACCTAAGAATTATAAATATACATATACTTCGAGTCATGCTGATTTTCATATGGCGCTAACGGGAGCCTGAAACCGTGACTGAAGAACCCATACTATCGCGACTAATATGTATGCATAGTAATGATAAACGAAGGTTCATTTAAGTGACTCATGTATGCATAATGATGAGTAATGCAGGTTCATTTACGTGACTATCATGTATGCATAATAATGATCAACGCAGGTTCATTTACGTGACTATCATGTATGCATAATGATGAGTAACGCAGGTTCATTATCGTGACTATCATGTATGCATAATGATGAGTAACGCAGGTTCATTTACGTGACTATCATGTATGCATAATGGTGATTAACGCAGGTTCATTTACGTGACTATCATGTATGCATAATGGTGATTAACGCAGGTTCATTTACGTGACTATCATGTATGCATAATGGTGTTTAACGCATGTTCATTATCGTGACTATCATGTATGCGTAATAGTGATTAACGAAGGTTCATTTACGTGAATAATGTGTATGTATAAAATTTATTAACAGAAGTTTATTTTCTGACATATGTAAACACAAGTGATTAACGAAAGTTTATTTGCGTAACCAATGAGAATCAATAATTGCAATTGGTCAATGATTTCTATCGGGATTAATGGATATTTAAAAATATGACTGATTAAATTCTAGAACCATGATCAATTTGTCACTAAAGCAGTTTTAATCTTACAGCAATAGTCAGACTTGCCACCACTGTGCAGCAATAGTCAGACTTGCCACCATTGTGCAGCAATAGTCAGACTTGCCACCATTGTGCAGCAATAGTCAGACTTGCCACCACTGTGCAGCAATATTCAGACTTGCCACCACTGTGCAGCAATAGTCAGACTTGCCACCACTGTGCAGCAATATTCAGACTTGCCACCACTGTGCAGCAATAGTGACCTGCCACCACTGTGCAGCAATAGTCAGACTTGCCATCACTGTGTGTCTAAAGAATAATTAAATTAATTAAATTATTCAGAGCTGATCCGAAAAGAGCCATATTTTCCGATAAGAATCTTCGGAACTAATCAAAAAATCTCTATTTAAAAACAACTTTGAACCAAAACCCTGATTTTTTAATGGCTTCAATTATTTGCTGCTCCCTTCAACTGAAAATAAATAATTTAATTTTGTACATCAAAGCTCTGCGCACGCAGTCCATTCAATTGATAAATTTCATTAATAAATACTATATGATGATTAGTCTTTGTTAATACTGAAGCTAAGCGCATGAGCTACTCACAAGCTGGCCCACTATGACGACTGCTGTGTTCGCCTAGTTGTGAACACTTGTGCAGGTACATAAAATAATAATATAAATAAAAATGGTGCAGGCAATGACGACAGCTACGAGAATAATGAAAAAGAGCCTGAAAGAAATAGACGTCTTTGTGAAACGCGCAGTACAGGCATTGAATTGTACAGGGTGGCCCGTAAGTGAGGTACCATATTAAAACTATTATAGCTATAAAACTACAAATGGTAAAGTGATTTGGTTAATTCAGAATGAATGAAAAGATTTCAAAGTTTTCTACCAGCGTATCAAGTCTACCGACGATCACAACATATTGCCGAAAAAATTCAGAAAATCCACCCCCCATAATGAATCGCCACGCAATGGAACGAGCAAAAATTGTGGAACTTCACTTCCGATGTAATTGTTCGGTTACTGCAGTTCAGAGGAATTACAGGAATATTGATGGTATTGAATGAAGTCCTTCGAAGAAGTGCATAAAAAACTGGTATTGAAATTTAGAGAAACTGGGACAACAGCAGACAGACAACGTTGTGGCAGGCCACGGACCATACGAACTAGTGCTTCAATTCAGCTTGTTGCAACGAGTGTTGCTGATCGGCTCAAAACGTCAACTAGGAGACGTTGAATTCAATTGAGAATGTCACGTACGTCACTGATACGTATTTTGGTAAAAGATTTCGGAAGTATTTTCTATATAAAATTCAATTAATTCAAGAACTCTATCCTACAGACTACCAAAAGCGATTAGATTTTGCGAATAGGTTTATGTAGCTTGCAGAAAATGAAAACTTTGTAAAGAATTCGATAATGACTGATGAGGCACATTTTCACCTCAATGGTGCTGTTAATAAGCAAAAGTGCAGATTTTAGGCTTCAGAAAATCCAAAAGAAATTCAAGAACGTCCACTTCACTCAGATAAAGTAACATTATGGTGTGGCATCACGTCATCTAGAATCATTGGACCATATTTTTTTGAAGATGCTAATGGGGATTCAATTTGTGTTAATGGAAACCTGTATAGACAGATGATTCATGAATATTTGATACCTGAAATTGGAAATAATAACACAGAGATTACTTTTTTCCAACAAGATAGAGCTACAGCGAACATAGCGAAAGAAACAATGCAAATGTTAAAAACAATTTTTCCGAACAGAATAATTTCTCGTTTTGGTGATATACCGTGGCCGCCTCGATCTCCAGATCTATGTGTTCCTGATTTCTTTCTCTGGGGATACTTGAAGGAAAATGTTTATATTGAAATGCCGAACCAGAGAAATTAAGGAAAGTAATGAACAGCACCGTTGAAAGAGCACGCCATTGTTTGACTAGTAATGGAGGTCATTTAAAAGATACTATATTCCATAGTTAAACGTATTTTATAGCATCATTCATATATTTATATTAAACTTTGAAATTTCTTATTTCATTCTGAATTAATCAAATCTCTTTACCATTTTTAGTTTTATAGCTATAATAATTTTAAAAACGTACCTTTCTTATGGGCTATTCAGAACGCGGGTTTTTGAAAGTTGATTATATCTACGGTGTTTGAACCCCATGTTTTAATTACACAGGTTTAGGTGAAGTTTGGTGAGGTCACATTTTCATCTTGACATGACGTCTAATTCCAAGGTAAACTATCCTTATACCGTAGTAGGTAAAAAATTAACCTCAATTAGTTGTTGAAAATTTGCCATTTGTTCACTGTCTTCTGGATGTTAGACTTACAGAGCGGTAGCTGTTCTAAAAGCTATTTTACGCATGCAGGAGTAACAGCTGGCTGTTGAAATCTTGAAACATATCGCATGTCGTAGATAATGTAAAGACCGTAGCATTTTTTGTAGAAAATTTTGATTGTTGACATTTTCCACAAGTTGTTTAATGTTTAATTACTATCGCGCGCATGCGTTGTATGGGAACTGCTGATTGCAGATGTTTTTATACGGTTAAGTGATAAGAATAATTGTTGAATTTTTGTACGTAATTCAATCAAAAACCTTATGATTGTCGGAGAGTTTTACACGATCGTAGAAACATGTGAAAGTTGAAATTTTTCATTCGCTTAGTATAAAGTTATGACGCTTTCACCGTACAACTGATGACTAATTATTACCTCTGTCACAAGATGCAAGTCTGCTAATGGTTCAACAGTGTTGTCAACCACAGCTCATGGAACACAATCACATTCCTGCCATTAATAAACGTCACGAAAACTGTACGTGTCAATAGAGTAATTACAGGTTACAGGATTTAAGTGCCAGTGTTCAGATGATCGATGCCGGAGGTCATTTGCAAGCATCGTTCATGACGCCCTGGTTGACAGCCCAGCTGTGCGGTACTAAAGCACACATACTGCACAAAGTATTCTATGAAATATTCCACTATATAATAATACACAGTTTGTTGCTTGATTGCTTACTTGGTCCGTCTCTCTGTCACGCTCTTAAGGATTAAGATAGGAGGAAATTCGGTAGGGTATTGTAGCTTTCTTAAGCATTGTATTGTGGATACCAAAAGCACATCTTTCAATGTGGAAACTCTTTTGTAAAGCCCGCGTCCACTGGCAAATCACACGAAAAAATTCAGTAAAAAACAATATTGTATTGTGCGCATTGTATTGTGGATACCAAAGGCACATCTTTCAATGCGGAAACTCTTTCGTAAAGCCCGCGTCCACTGGCAAATCAAACGAAAATATTCAGTAAAAAACAATTGAATCTTCACGTGTGGATCTATTGGTTGTATATTATAAAAGCCGTCGTCTTTTTATTCTTTGATTTATAGAAAAGAAGTAATCTACGTATATAATCGACTATGTATCTCTATCTTGCTGTACCTGTGTGTGTCCGTCCCATTACTTCCTATATATTACTGAAGAAAAATTATTGAACTGAAATCAGAACGGGTATGCATGTATTACAAGTATTGTATCGTGGATAAGGCACCGGATCACTATAATACACGCCATTTGTTCCGTTATTAACTTTATTCTCTTACACGGCCATATTATCGTTAGGAAAGATACGAAATGAAAGTTCTGTATGTATTAAAAAAAATAATTTTCTGATTCTGATGGTACCACGGGTAAAACTGAAATATGCATTTTATTTCGTAGATCCTTAATGATATCACTTTTAAACCAAAAAATTTCAACGGGTACTATCTGGGCCATGTTATCATTAGATGAGATACAGAATGGTAGTTCTGTATACATTAATAAAAAATATTCATTCAAAATACAATAATTCGTCGTAAATCTTTAATACGTTCATCTTTATAATAATTTCAAATTAGTCGAATCTAAATTGTGGAATTTCCACGGGAACTATCCAGTTTGTAGATAATACGTTTCCAATCTTCCTCATTGCTGAATTAGATATGGAAAAATATTTTCAAAGAAACAATCTATAAGGAGCTGAAATAAAGTGTTGAATTTAGGTTAAGTATGGAACTTTCAATGCAGCGGGTATACATGTACTGTAAGAATTGTATTGGGGATACCAAAAGCGGCGGATTACCATAATACACGATATTTTTTCAGTCATTAGCTTTCTTTCCCTTCAGTACGAAAAATTCTACGGAAAACAGATGTCGAATTACAAATAAAAGAAAGGAATTTATTAAAGTACAGGGCAATCTTTTCCCACACTTTTAAAAGTTTTATTTTTGTACGACCCCTTTACCTTTAGCAAAATAAAAAATAAAAGAGATATAGCAGAAAAATTTAATGTTTATAAAGAAATTGAATCTACTGTTAATCATTTATCGTTAAAAATGATATATTTTATTCTGAAATAATATTATTACATAAATTAGAAAAGTATGGTCCTACATTTTGCGATCCCCTTTAAATAGTCGCGCGACACACACTTTGAAGAGCACTGCTCTAGTACACACACATGTTTCTAGTACACACTTCTGGCACCCACATTTTACTTCTACTGCCACATACACTCCTCTAGTACCACACACATACTTCTAGCACCAAACACGTACTTCTAGTAGCTCAGCACAATGTGCTTGCACTACACGCTTGCTTCAAGTTACATTAGCTGTGCATTATTTAAACTAATCTACTAAAATTATAACATTAAGGTTACTCACCGACAAGAAGCAGAAGCACGAAACCGAGTCCGTAATTCACCGCCATTTCATTGGAAGATGTTCTTCTAATTCAAAGGAACGATGGGAACTATTTCACCAGAGAAGGAAATATCCCAAATGAGGTAAAATAATTTTTTAGTGCCTCACTTGATCTTCATTCTCGTAAATTCAATATGAAATTTTCGTGAGGTATACTGATGGGCCTCATGGATGCAGCTGTGGGTACAACAGGTACTTGAATGTACTGCTGGTTCCCGTCTCCTTATTTAGGTACTGGTCTCTTTATTTCTGCCCTACTCTCTGTAATTAAATAGTGATTATTGCTACTGATGTTTGTAAATGACAACTAATGTCTGTATTTGAATAATGATTGTTGGTACTGGCCTCTGTATTAAGGTATTGGTTCTACCTGCATTGATAAACCGAGTTAAATACTGGTGCTACTGGTCCCTGTATCGGGAACTTTTCATTCAGGGACCATCAGGCTTGGCTTGAGCTGTTAATATCTTCAAGATTGTGCGCTCAACTTTTGTTTGACGTTTGATTGATGCACATCAATTGAATGAATTGATGCAGACTAATTGAACTGATTGACGCACTTTTATTGAACTGATTGATGCATGTTAATGTGGATGTAGGACAACTTCGGTGAATCTGTGGTAAATTTTAACGTATCTTTGTTTTTTTTGACGAATCGAATTTATGACGAATCTTCGATGAATCTACTGTCTTTGATCTTCTTACGAGTCTTCTAAACCATAGCCCTGGAAAATAAGAGAAAATTATTGAAGCTTCAGACATGAAGTATAGCTCAAATCGAACACTGATTGTCAGTCAAGGCATAATGAGGCACATCATAATTTCTTAAAGACCATCACTTGTACATCGTCTTACGAACGCCATGTGTTTGCCTGCAAGAATTGAACTAAAAACTGAAAGAATTGACTACTGAACTTGATTTTCCAGTGGTGGAGAACTATTTGGTGGAGAAATTATCATTTATTTTTGTCTTCTTTATACAGTATTCTTCTATGGTGTCTGTATGATTGGTTGGATTAAGTTGTCTATACTATGCGAAATTTAACTATATTTGTATCGACACTTTTAAACAAAATGAAATTATTTAAACGTAATCAAAACAGGACGAGTAAAATTGAAAATTAGATCCATGCGCACACTGGACACAGAAGAACAATTATGAGAACATGAGAGTTTGTTTCAACCCTTCTAATGAATTAAGTTCAGTTGATTTCCAATTGATTCTAAAGTAAAATTGGATTCTTTCATTTTATAAGACATTCTACACTAGATTTCAAGCTGTGCCTGTACATCATTGATGAACAAACACTTCAACCTCCACTGATATGACTCTTTAGGCTCTACTGATATGGCTCTTTAACCTCTATTGATATGGCTCTTTAACCTCTACTGATATGACTCTTTGGGCTCTACTGATATGACTCTTCGTGCTACACCAGAGTAGAGGATGACATATTAAGGGAGACTAAATAATCGAAATACTACTCCCCCTGGTTGCAAACAGTTGGTGCAGTTGGGAAAACATTTCGGCTTTAATGTTTCAGAAAACAGAGAGATTGTTTATTTTTGTTGCTCCTACTTTTTGCAAAGTATAAAGTATAACGTTGAAAGCATAATGCATGAGTTAGATTTTTATATTTTCTTTCCCTGCGCATCAGCTGTTTCCGACCATAGGAAACCTCAGATTGCCGTATTGTACAACTCGTGAGGCCTATGCAAGTGTGATGACAGAGCCTGTGGCTGTGTTGTGGGCATTCTAATCAAATAATTGATGCACAATGTTCATGTGAAGCATAACTGACTAATGCTGTACATCCATGAAAATACGATGGAAGTTATGCTGCTGGGTTGAGCTGTTTAATATAATCAGAGCAATAATAATGCTGAATACTGAAATATGGAATAGCTTTAGGGATTGTGACTGCAGCGCTGCAATATGAAGTTTTATTCTTCTTCTTTTTCTATCGTACTTAGGAAATAATTTCATGCTAATAGGTCGCCAACTACCTGAACGATACAGGGGTAATGCAGCAATGTAGGGGTAATGCAGCAATGAAGGGATAATTCAGCAATGCATTTGCTGCTTCGAATAGCCATCTTCATAAATAATTTTCTTAAAAAAATTTATTATATATACTTAAGCCTGGTATTACACGCGCTGTTGTACAAATATATTTCATTATGACTCTTCATATTGTAATAAATTCATCTGGCGTTCGTTGAAAATTTTATATACGCCTATAAAAAGCACAGTCTGTGTACCCGCTGTTCAAAAAAGTATTTGAAAGTGGGGTCAAAAATTTACTACAAAGAACGTTTTACAATGATGTCATAAAGAAGCATGAATTCATTTCATCTTTATTTTCTAGTGCGCTGAGGAGATGAACTTAATGTTTCTACTCAATGGAACTCATAAATAATACTTTCTCCGGTCAGAAATATTTGCTACACAAAGAGAAAACTCTGCGTTTTAGTGTCTTTTAACGAACTTCTGTTTTGAGTACAGTAGACAATCGTGCCCAGTGTGTTGAACCCAAATTTAACCTTTAATAAATATTAAGGTGAGAATTAATTTAATTGTCTTTTTCCTTTTCAGATAATATTTAAAATTTCTTAAATTACCCGCAGGATATGGCAAATAAAGATGATACTAACATAAAATGCCCATATAACCGAAAGACAAAAGATTTGACAGGTTCTGAGAGAAGAACAGTATTGCAGGCACTTCTTGAGAGATGTACAGCCCGTAAAACAGTCCAGACCTGAATGTACTTGACATCGGCTATTTCAATTCAACCCAATCCCTTCAATATAAAAAAGGACCACGTAACGTTGATGAATTAATTGAACCAGTGACAGATAGCTTTGAGGAATTACAGAGATCAACATGGAACAACATTTTCCTTGCTTTGCAGCAGTCGATGGAACAGATTATTTTGGCTGACGGTGGCAACAATTACAGGCTTCAACATCTGTCGAAAGTACAAGAAAGAAAAGGAATTCTTCCAAGTTCAATTCAGATCTCAGAAAAATTGAAGAATAAATTAACAAGTATAGAGTAAATATTATGGCAAATATATTATTGCCCTTGATACATTATCAATTTCATGTATTTAATTACAATGTAGAGTTTATCTTTTGTTATTTATTTTATTAAATATATTTTTCATTGATGTTTATACATTATCAATTTAATCTACGGAATTACAGAATAAAATTTTTCTTTGTTACAACCAGTAATTTTGCAAGTATCCTTTATAAAAGGTTTAACTTTATATGGAGTAAATATTTCCAACCAACTTTAACACTGATATGTACCAACTATTTCCGACTGGAGGGAGTAATTACTCATTTTCTGCGGATTACGATCTTTGTGGTATTATTCCCTTTATGTAACTTGACTCCAAAACTAAAGAACAGCTCATGTTCTTCAAAGTTTTAAAATTTCACAGCAATGTTTCATAGGCCATTAACTGTTAGTGTGATCACACCAGTAATTCTCATGATCAAAATAATGATACTCTAAACGCATTAAACTTTTCTAGTGATCAAATTTTCTCACCTGCATGCACGACGGACAACTTGAGACAGAAATGCACCTCTCACTGCTACTTCAGTGATAGTCCTCGATGGAATGCCTAGGCTGGTACGAGGGTCGTGTTGTCTGTTTGAGCTGCGTAGTCCAGGGCGACGATAGCTTTTGTGTACGCAACGCAGACTGCGTGACTGACCCTGACACAGCTCGTCTATTGACAACACAGAAGTCCAAGTCGGGAACTTCAATGGAAACACAAAACATTTCTTGGTGATAGTTTGACACCTTCAAAAATAGAGCCTAATGGCCAAAAAAATAACAAGGTTCGTCACAGGGGACTTTTTCTCAATATTCATTAAAAATTATAGCTGAACCTGGATACCACTTCCCCTCACAATGTAGAAATGACGTATAAAAGAGTGCAAAACTGTGAACTCGTTAAGCTCATTCTGAGTGTACTTACCCAAAAGTTTAAAATAACCTGACGCTTAAAATACAATTTCAATATTAAGTTCAGCAAATAATGAAGGAATCCAGACTGTGTTTTCATTCATAATTCTAACTACTCTCCAGTTTAGTTCCACAGGCACAAGGAGCTATTAATTTTAATGTTCGCTGGCTAAGTGTATCGAGCAAATGATTTTATCGATTTCACATTAATACTAAATTGTTCAGCAAGCGTTTCACCCCTCTAAAAATACGGAGAAGTTGTTTGCTCTCGTAAATCGATTGAACAATAAAGTATAGCTTCATATTAGTGCTGAATTTTTAAAAATTTCTCAGAAACTGGTGTTACGAAAGTGAAGTATTTATATCAGGAAGACGTAGAGGACAAGGAACCATGTAGTTAATGAATTGTTCACATGATTGTGCTACTTAACTATTCATTTGATAACCAATAAAAGAAAATTAATGTCATGAAAGAAATCAATGTCATTCTCTTAGTAATGTCTCCTCTTAGTTTAGTTTTCCCATAGTCAAGTAAAATAGAATAAGGCAATAGAAACGAGCCAGTATTGAATTGACATCAATACTGGATGCTTTTGCTATAGATCTGGAAACAAACTACACGAGTAATGCCACGTCTACACCTGCCGGCAGTACGAGTACACATTACTGATGACCTGGTTTAAATTTTACCGATTGGAGAGTGATAACTTGGCCACATGACGTTCCAAAAAATGGGTTATTTATCTACTGCCTCTTATAGATTCAATTCACTTAATGAAGTTTATTCTGTACGTAAATTGTTACACCATTTACTAACAGTTCACTTAGATTCACTCGAGACGTAAGTTATAAGTTTACTTGAAAATAATTGCTAGAAGAAACTCCACTTGCCAGGTGATATGTTGTATCAAGCTTCAATGTAGACTAAAAATGTTATATAAATTTTTCTGAGCGTGTAATACATTCAACGTTATGGCACGAGTTAGGGTGATCGCGCACTGGTCGGTACTTGCCCACTGAGGAGTCGAATTTGTAGCCAATGTTGTTTGTGGTGTCAGACTAGTGCTACGAGGACCAGTCACAGATCCTATTTTGCAAAACAGTCGCTGGGTTTTCTGTACGCCCAGAAGTACTGCTGAAGACCTAGTTAAGCTAAAGAAGGTCAATTGAATTTGTTTGTGAAACGCGATGTTTGCGCCAAATTGATAGAGAGCACATGAATGTTGTGCACGCACTTACCCGCTCACACATTCTTTAATGTTTTTTAAGGGGAGCTTAGAACATCTTACTTAGGGTCTCAAACCTGTGCTTTGTGCGGCACTCGGCGATGCGCGGACGAGTATTAATTTACATAATAAAATAAACTGTTCGAACAGGTATTCAAGCTGTGTTCATTTGCTTCTATCAAATTGCCAAAAAGTAAAACGTGCTTCTGTTGAATCAAGTTAACAATGACTAGAACTGGGGCTAAATTCCTAATAACAAACTGGTTGAAGACATATTCCAAATATTCCTAAATGATGTAATGCATCGGGGGGATCGTGCGGGGGGTAATGTGCCAGGGGAAAATTTGGAGTTGTTTTGAGCAGGGGAGAATGCACAGGTGAGGGAAAGGTAATGTGTTGAGGGGGTAGGCAATGTGTGGGGGTAATGTGCGGGGGGTTACCACCCCTACGAATTCAAGCAGTTCATTTGCTCGAAAGTTGTCGCGAAACTAAACTGTCGCTCATTGCTGCGTTTGCAACTTTCAAGTTGTCGTAACTTGAGGAAGTTCTAGTACGCTGAACTCTTTGTTATTTAAAAACTGTTAATCAGGTTCTCTGAAATGGAACTTCAGAAAAAAACACATACACTCGTATAAGACTGATACAAACAAGACTGAGACAACACCAGTGTTATGGGAGGCAAAATTTTCAGCACCAGAGTTAAGAAATTTCTTGTTTATGCATCGCTAGTTTCAAGTATTTCAGCAGGTGTTTATACTTTTTACATGCCTAGCGTCTTATATGCCTCTGATGGTACACGTATTTCTTACATACCTATTAGCATATATACCTATTATTTATGGTGCTACAACTACCTTTAATACCACTTAAACCTCTAGGAATCCTAAATCTACATACACCACTGGTGGTATATTTAGAGCTCTTGAGCTCTGTTCCTGAAACTCAAACTTCTATTCGCCTCTAGTCTTACATTTTTTAGTTCTTTACTATTCCTTAAATAATTTCCGATTCATTTATAGCATTTCAACAAAATTTTTTTTCAGTACATCATTACGCTGCATTTTCCTTTTTAACAGTTTAATCTCTCTCCATTGTGCCACTCACGATCCATCTGACTTCACAGTTCTTTCATTTATGCTTTTCATACTCGCCTCAATTTTTTTGAAGTTCCACTATGATGTTTTCCTTCCCATTCCATCCTCTTAACAGCCTTATCTCAATTTATTTTATCCCCCCCTGACTACTCCCCGCAATTCTATCCTTCCTTCCTAATAGTTACCCGAAAAGAATCCCCGGGGGTTTCAAAGTTCCCCCCCAAAAAGGGCTTATTGCTCAACTTGAGTTCTCGATGACATTCTTCCGAGGAATTTTACGTGCCTGTTTTTGTTCCGCTACCTGTTGTTTTGGTCCTGATTTTCGTTTTAATTACCGGTGGTCCGATTGAAATATTTTGCAAAAATTTTAGAGCGGTGATATCGTCAAGTCGACGACTACAAAGAGTGCAATAACAAACGAGGGTTGAAAAGCTCAGAAGCCAGAGTATTTATCAAGGTTGTCTTCCGCAAGAGATGTTTTTCACCAGATACAACGCCCAAAAAATTCCGTGGAAATTGAATTTTAGATTGTGTCTGGCAATTTTTCTAAAAGCTAGACAGGAAGTAAACAGTTGATGTGCTCAAATGTCTCAAATAATAAGATATGATATTCCTGATTGTGATGATTGCCTATTTTCAGACTGATTGGGACTTTTTTTTGTGAGACTGTCCTACTGTGGAATTGTCTTGTTGTAAATGACTTATTATATTATTATTGAGACTGTTTCATTGGGATCCTACTATTTTCAACAGCGGTTTCAAGTCGCTCCCTACTCATGTGCTAGATATACTTACCCTTCAAGGAAAAAAGCCGTAACATAACCAGCTCCTTGCAATATTACAAAATATTAGGTTGTTACAAAAATAATGACCGATTTCAAAAGCATGCGTTGGCCTTCAAGCGACCATTATTTTTGTAACAACCTAATACTAAGAAAATTAACATAAAAGTTGCTATTTGAAATATATATTGCAACCCATGACAAACAGTGTTCAAGAGTACAAGTTTCAATTGTATGTATCTATGAATTCTGTGGCAATGTAATTAAAACTCAGCAAAACATGTTCAAATGAATTATACTAAGGATAGCGAGGTGTGAGCAGTATCATAATAGGTGCGTATTTTTAATTATTTTACCGTACTATTATATTTTCAACATGATATGGGTAATCTAGAAAAGTTAAAAGGCCAATTTGACATAACATTGAAGCAGATCATTTGACTAATTAAAATCTATTGGAGGCACACAGAATCTTTTATTTTAGTCATTAGTGTATTAGGCCTCCGTATTTTTGCTTGAGTTGTAACAAAATCAAAGCTCAGTAGTAAAATTAAGCATTAGTTGAGACTGTTTTTTCTATATTGTCTTGGGGAGTAGCAAAACACAACACAAAATTCAAGGAGAACGTGCGGGGTTGATTGAATATTAGGATTTGCACGATATTTTTAGTTAATACAAAATTATATTCAGACTGATAACAGAAAAATTAGGTAAGGAAATAATACTGAACATGTTATTTAGGATCCTTTTTACCGTGATATTGGTTCGAGAAGTACAATAAAATCAAACTCATTAAAACATTAAGACAACTCATTAAGACATGAATCTTTGCAAAGAAGCGTCTATGATCACAATATACATTTATGATGCAAGATCCCTTATTCCTGTGTGGTAGCATCATATTTTAAAATACGCTGTGTGACAAAAATAATCACTCAAGGAAAAAACACAAATCGTTCTTCGCTATAGTAACTTAAATCTTCGGTGTAGTTCCCGTGGACTTTAAAATGAATATTTTTGGGTGCTTTGCATTAGCAAATCGGTTCTTCAGCTTTGTTACAACCCACAATAATTTAAAATAGACACAATGTTGTAATGATAAACACAAATAGCCATCACTTTTATGATTTCCTTCAGTGTGTATTATGATATTTTAATAGGAATGCCCTACAAGTCATAAAGCTTAAAATTGCACGCTATCACACTGTAATAGCCGCAAAAATGTCCCGCATGACAATATTTTTAAGAGAATTCTTTCTAAATTTCATATAATTTTGAAATCTTAGTGGGCAGGAGGTTATGGCTTCTTTTTTCCAAGCAGTTCCTCTTTATTATTCGTACTCGTTCATTACGTCAGAGCCATAACGACATTTGCATTAATTCTTTTTCTCGTGTAGTGATTCGTAGCTCAAATCCTGAAATATTTATTTTGGCTCATGACAGTGTACTGATGTATAAGTTTTCATATTAAGAATCTATGACTTGTAGAACAATTACACATACTGTGTACATAGACATAGGTTGTACACAGCCTCCTACTGATTACATGTCATAGGTAAGACCTTCTGTTCTTGAACCAATAGCATTTTAAGAAAAATTCTCACATGCTATCGTATTCTTTCATATTGTAAGTAGCCTCCGATCTGTCACTGGTCTCCCATTTCTCAAACTCATATCGTGTAAATACCAAGGTAAAGATAACAAACAATGTTCGCATGGATTCGTAGATTTTTTTTGAGTTTTGTGCAATGGTTCATTACATCACAAGAGAACATCACGAATACTAGTGGCCCCAACTAATGTTCATGTTTATACTAAAGAAATGCTGTTGCTTTCAGGTAAAAACCAAAAATACTGGAGCCAAGATGCATAAATGACTAAATTGAAAACTTTTGTAGGGAAACTAACTTCTAGTTTTCAATAAACCTAAAAAATGGATCGATTAGAGGGAGTTTCTTCCCGTTTTTGCTAAGTATTCCTTCAGTTTTTCATTTGCTTGAGCAATTTATGGTCGCGACGCGTCAAATCACTGGCTGGCCAAACGTACGAGTGTCTGCTCCTCGGCATTGCTTCAGTTCTGCCAGAGGATAGGTTTTTGGACATATTTTACTTACTAATTAATTTCAATTGGATATTATTTGGTGTTAATTAAGATAATGTATTGTAAAATCGGGAAATATCGACTTAACAATTCAGGGAAAAAGTATTTATTTTTGTTCATTTAACAAAGGTAATAACCTCAATTTAACTGCTAGCTTAACGCAACAAGTTTTAGAAAAATATTTATTATATAATGGCAATAATAAGAAATTCCAGAAATACGCTCTCTATTGTTAGCAGAATTCAAACCAGCGTAAAATATTAAAGAATTTGCAAAGAACAGGAGACTTTAAAAATGAAATGTATTAAATTCTTTCACATTGAAATATCATGTAAGATGAAAGTCGAGCTCAAGAACTAAATGCACCACTTTAATTATTTATGGTTGCCCATTAGTAAGGTTTAACACACAAAGTTTTATGTATTGTATTTATGAACTTTTGAGTAATGCAATTAAAATTTAATGATAGACAAAAAATATTATGAGAACAATAAAGAAATATACACAACATACAAATATTATGAGTGCTTATCAATAACTATTGAGTGGTGTTCATGTCATTTCAAATGTGATAAAGAAACCACTGATAAGTGATAAGCGTTAGTTTGAAAAATAGTCTACGGAAATTGCGCCAAAGATTTAAGTTACTTTTAAACGAAAATATATTCAAGTTTTATGGGAGATTGTTTTTTATTACTACACAAGGGAATGGCAAACCAATGCTCTTCAAGAGGATTGTTTACTCCTGGTGCAGTGCAGATGTAAAGAACATAATGTACAATCGAGACTGAAGGGAAAATATGACATCATTCAGAGGTATTGTATCAACAACACGTCTACTCCACAGTCTCATTCCAGTGAAATGGGATGCATGATATGTAAAATTCCTAAGACTATAACATGTTACAAAATTCTCAAAATATTGAATAAAGTTGTCGGTCTCTAATCAATTTACACTTCATCGGTGCTCTCCTAATATTTTATTCATATCGTATACCGCATAAATCACGAAGAAAAATCAGCAAAAAAGTATTTACTCTAATGCGTATGATTTTTCAGTTTTGTACCGTTGTTTAATACTCCTCAAGTAAACTTTAATAAGAAGGGTAGTTCAGTGATTCGTAGAAGATAGTGCATAGGTATAGTTGTTGTGGTGGACTAACTTTCTAGCTAATCGAGACCATGTAGACCACAACTTGGGCACGGTCGAAGAGAGTTTAACTTTCACTCATCAAATAAAGAAAAGGAAAACCTGAAACTATAGAATGGTTACCGTTAGAATGATGCATAATAATCAAGCAAACCTGTGCACACTAAATTACTAAATCAAAACAGTTTTCTAAACTAACTTTTACAACAATATCGATGATACATTGCACGTAAATCGCAGCGAAATGGCCCTCACCGAATCTCAATTTTCTTTCTCACACTTTCCAGAGCTGTAGCTAGTAAGGCTCTTGCACTTCTACTGCTTTCTTCATTATTCGAAAAATACCCTTACACATGGAAAAATGATGTATTAAATATTACAATTGTAATGAAAAATAAGTTAAATATTCGGTGTAACTTCCATAGCCTTTTATAAAAATAATTTAATATACAATGTTCCAGCAGATTAATTTCTACCCCTGCCAAACTTCTACGGCAGCATATTTATTGCCAACTTTTTACCTCAAACATTTGTGTCTTGGCCGCTTTATGACACCAGAGCATTCCTCAGCACAACTCATCTCATCAAAAGAGTCGAGATACAAAGACTTATTTTAATAATGCAAACTGTAGAATGACGTTTCTTGTTCAAATTGATTGTCATTGCCATTATAATATTGAAATTCCTGCAACAAAATTAATGGAGTCAATGTTGTCATTTATCTACAGTTGTTACATTGATTAGTGGAACCAAAATCCGTCAGATGTTTAGTAAACGCGTCTTCGGGGCTAGCTAAACATGGTTTCTGTTTCTGTAGAATCCGACTATTCTGTTTCCCGTAAGCTTTCCATTAATTAAACTTGTTCAATAAGTTATTGTTCAACATATGACCGATAGAGTCGTATACTGAACATATGGTAGAGGAAACTTGAAGGACGACTGTAGTTAGTCTCATGTTCAGTAAACGCGCCTACGGGGCTGGCTGAGCATAGTTTCTGCTTCTGCAGAATCTGACTGCTCTGTCGCTATCAAGCCTTCTGAAAATTTAACTTGTTCATTGAGTAAAAATCTATTGATATTCCATTTTGTTTTTGTTAATTGTAAATTATGTTTATTAAATTCTATAAATATTATTTATTCTTCCTCCCTAAACAACGGTCGCACAAGAGTCTGAAGCTATGCCCTGTCAGAACCTGTAGGGCGAGAAATTATGCCCTTACAGTGATATTAAAAAATTTCATTCACAACAGAATAGAATAGAATAGAATGAGGCTATAGGAACGAATCTTCTGGCCCATTCTTGGGTCGGATAATTACTTCGATAATTATTCGGTTGTTTACCCAAGTCCCATGCCGTATTTCTAGCCGTGTCAACCATGTCGGCAGCGGGATTCGAACCCGGGTCTTCCCGCTCGAAAGCAGACTCGCTCACCAGTCGACCAGGCTGGTGATGTAATCAGTAATCAAGCAGTAATCAAAGTACTAGTAAACAACATATCATAAGTATAATAGTCATAAAAACTAATGTTTTATGTTATTATAATACCGATTAAAGTAATTGTAGTGAAGATTTACATACCAAACATGAAACACTCAAAGTTTAGTTGCATTTTTCCTTACATGGAGGTTCATAAACTGAACAGTATTTTAAACATTTTATGTACGAAAGTTGCGCTGTCGTGCACAAAAAATAAGGAAATGATAAAAGGTCTGAAATATCTACCAGCCTACCCATTTGACAGGGTGCAGCAACCAAACTTCCTTTTTTGCAAAGGAAAATGCTTAAAAAAGGAAATTATGTTGCTGCACCCTTTATAATTATCTTTTAGCACACTATAACGATTTTGTTGCACAACTGTTTCTCCACCTACACACAACCTGATCAGTTTCCTTTTTTTCACCTTCACAAAACCTGACTAGTTTCCTATTCTTCACCTATACACGACATGATCAGTTTTTTATTCTCCACCTACACGCAACCTGACCAGTTTTTTTATTTTTCACCTACACACGACCTGACAATTTTCCTATTCTACAGAACAGCTCTCGGGCTTGACCAAGTTTAATTCGTTTCCATTGTTTCTGTCTGTATTTTACTGCCTCAGCACCTAACCCTAGACTGTTCTTGAAACGACGGATCAGGATCCATCATACACATTCTTCCCCATGGTCGGAGTCCGACCAGCTTGGGGCTAGAGGGCTTAGATCACCTTATTTGCATCTGCGTCGGCTGGAAATGAAAAAAGTTTCAGATGAAACCGCATTGCGAGTTCATCCCAACTGTAGAGGACCTTCGGTGGTTAGAAACTTTGAAGGCCTCAAGGGATGGTAAATTGACCATCGTAAGTGTCATGACTTAGCTGTCTTCGATCCTCCAATAGCACTTGACGTGCAAATGATAGATGAAGTTTATCTGATGTATACCTAACGTGTGAATGGTGTATATCTGGTGTATATATACAGTATCTGCGGTATGCACCTGATGTATGACTAGTGCTAGTCTAGTATAACTGATGTATCTGCTGTGCATTTCGTGCATACGCGTTTGTTACTATAGTGAAAATGGCACACCAACACACTTAACACACAGCGCTCACACACGCAACACATGACACCGATACACGCAACGTAGTACACCAACACACGCAACATATGATTCTAACCACGCAACACATGCCAACACACGTACCACAATACACCAACACACGTACTGCAACACACCAACAGACGTAACACACCCAGCCACATAACCACATTCAACACAAATACTGCGTGAGAAAAGTTAGACATAGTTCGAACGTGTATTGAGCGGCGCAGACATGAGCCACACACATTGAATTGATAAGAGCAGTGATATAGCGCTGTTTAAATACTACAGCGCTGTTTAAAAACAGTCAGCGCTTGATATCTTGCAAAAAGCGGGAAAGCCCTTTTTCTTTGCTATTGTCTTCATGTAAAGAAGATTCGTTCAATATTTTCTCAATATTTTTTATAATACAGTAATGGTACCAATTATGAGATTTATACGAGTACTAATGCGAATACTGATACTCTTGTCAATACTTATATTAATACAGTACTATTTCAATATTTAAGATACCCTGAGTTGGTTGAGTTGGTAAATGTTGAACGCGTAATTTTTTAAGTGAATAGATTTACTTGTTTTCTTTCTTTACGTACGTTTTTGAGAGGTTTATCGGAAAATTGTATGGGTGAAAGTAAAATTAGATCATTTTCCCATTAATCTTTTGAAACTTTTATTCCGTATAATTTAAGATACGCGAAACTTGATTTTTTTAGAACATCTATTAGCTTTCACGGAATTATCTCTCATAGCATTTTGATGCAAGCCAAATCAACTCTAGATCTGGTTTGTCTTGATGTTCAAAAATCGTGAGAATGTCAAGAACTTGAGTTAGAAAACTAGGAGTATAAAACAGAACTCAGCTGTCAAAATGTTTGCAAAATTCTCGCGACCTCGCAAGTTTAGGCAAGAAAATATGAATAAACTTCACTTGAGCAGAAGTTTACTTGACTTGTAGTGTTTTTGTTAGGCCTAAAGTTAGCGAAATCCGTGCCTAATATCAAGATTTAGCCGTGGACTTGATTGAAATACTTTCTGATATTCACACTGGGGGATTAGTAAATATAAGGAAATTTACAAAGCAATAGTTCTGTTCCTCATGTGAGAAGGATTGAGTGGCTTGTTTGGATTGCATGCTGGTTGTAAAGCTGAAGAATGCAGGATGCGACAACTTGTAATTTGTTGTATTCTATGAATTGTGCAAGAATTTTAGCTTGTGCTAATGAATTTACGTTAGCAACTTCTCATTTTCTTAAATTTTAAGTCACAATTACAGTGCCAATTTCCATTTCATCTCCAGATCACGTGAAATCTAGTCTATTTCAGTTTTAGAAGATAACATATACGAAGGAAATTATTTTAAGTTGGACAAGGAAGTTAAACCCAGTGGAAATTGTGTCCAGCACAGCCAGTACTAATAGTAAATGTACTTTGCTGACTGATTCTGGAGATTACGAGATTATTTTTTATTTTTCCATTAATATCAAAATAAAAATCTTTTACTTTGAACAAAATAAGTTAAGGGATCTCTTACTTCGGGCACTTTAATGCATGCAAATTTTTAGTTGAACTTGGAACAGGTAAGTAATTTAAAAGATCCATACTGGTGTATGTATATAGAGCATAGCAAGACTAATAAGTTGTTGATCCTGTCCTAAAGTAATGAAACTATATTTTATGCTCATGTTTTCATTTGTACTTTTATTTATTGAGTTCCTACATTGCTGCCAGAACTCACTAATACTAAACAATTGAAACTGAAGTCTACGCTTTTAAAACTTACGTACTCGGTACGATGGGTGCAAATTAACGGACTAAATCTAACGTAGTTTTCTTGGTAAAGATTTATAGGAATAATGAAGTTTCGGAATGGAACAGTATTCAGGGATGCAGGACTCTGTCTCTGCTGATGGACAATAAATTCATCTACAGGATGAATAACATAAACAGAAGTGAACTACTTCTCTGCAGCACGATCTACAGAAGTCAGTGTTGGCTGCAGAACAGATGTGTCTGAAGTTTGTAGCCTCAATGAGTAATTTATCATTGTCTGAAGGCGTGTGCGCCATCTTGAATTGCTTTGATCAACAATGTAAGTTTGACAAGGAGACTTCTTCATGGGGAGGGATGGGGAGCACGGGCCCTAGTTGGGGACCATCTGTCTTGGCAGGCCCCACCGAAGTTTGGCAGGAGGGGGGGGAAGAGAGGTTTGGGGGAAAGAGAGGTTTGGCGGGCAGGGGAAGGGGAAAGCTAAAGGGATGTTTAGTGGGGGTTGTTCATAGCGATGAAAAACCAAAAAAATCAATACAAAACTTTCAGATCGAGTGGTCTAAGACACAGAATAAGATGTGGAGAAATGTACTGACAGGTAGCGTTACTCACCTGGCGATCCTAAAAAGCGTGCTGTTGGTTGCAAAACTATACAGGTTGAGCGTACAAATCACCGGATTTTAATACTGATATGATCGCTTGAAATTTATATAAAAAGGAGTCTAATGCTTTTGCAGCCGATTTAAATACCATTTTGAAATGGTCTGTACAATGTAGTGAATTGCGGAACATAGAATAGCAAAACTTAGTTTTAGATATGTAAAGAATAATCATAAACATTTTCAAAAGAATTATTATTTGTAGCAATGTAGTTAAAGGCAGAACAAAAAAAGAAATAAAGTACTATTTTAATGACAAAGCGCATGAAGCCTCCAAAACACAATTTAGTTGCAACAAGTTACGTTGTGGTACAATTAAAAATGCAATCCCTTCCCTTGTACATTATTTAGCTTAGACACGCAAATTTTCCTCACACGGCAATTTTCTTAATTGTTTACCAATGCACAGTATTTATGTCTAGTTCTTTTATACATTCCACCCCTATGTTGATATAATGATACCTAAATTGTTTCTCTTATTTAATAGAAATTTCCATGTTAAAGTTATGTGTGTTGTCACACACTTATGCAATTAAAACTTTAAAAGTTAATTGTAGGAGATTTTTTTAACATATAATTGATCAAACATTTTCCTCTAAGCAAAAAGCGCTTTCTCGTTCCGGGCCACGGAACTAATGTTTGCAGCGCCGGAACTTCGTATTTTTTTTAGTGTTCCTTCACAAAATCATAAAAAATGCGATGGAAGCACAGGAGAGCGGCACTAGCTCGGTATTGTGGGGAAGACCACAGAGGCTGCGACATATTAACGTTTTTAATTGCCACCACGGTCTCTAATGAACAAAAGCAGATGAGAAACCCTCCCGTAATTCCGGAACCAGATGATCCGCAACCGCAGCAGATGCGCATGTGAGTTCCTGTCCGGAAAAAATGTACAGTTGTTGTCAGAGCGGTTTTGTAACTTTAGTGTTGGATTACGACACAAAACAAACAACAATAGACTTGATGAGCTGTGTGCTGCCAAAACTGGCGAATTAGCTGACAACTCGAGCCTCACTTCACCAGTGTAAAAACGGAAGGAAAATATTTGCGTGGGAATTGAAATAATGCATTTGAAGCGTTTTGGATGAGTTGTTATGACACGATGCATGAAGAAAAAACAGGAGCTACCTCATGTAGCGGCTTATTAGACGATTTCATGTACGAGACTTCTCTCAAATTTGAAAACAAGAAATAAAAAATAACTGTTTTCCTGTCCATTATTGACCTACTCACCCATGTCTTTAGTTTATAAGTCAAAAATATTTTGTAAAGAAAAGTAGATTTTATAAGTCGTAAAATATGGTACACAGAGTGTGTAGAATATTAAAAGTAATTAACAATGAAAATTTGGGGACGCTTTAAAGAAAGAAGTGCGTTTTAAGACCAGCAAAACATGGTTTGTGAGAGAAAGTACAAGACACAAGATGCGGGCAAGAATGAGTATGTCAACTTTTTAGCAAGACACGGGCAACTTACGGTGACTGGAAAATAGTTTCTACAACGAACTTTTCTATGCAGTGAAGAGCGAGTGCTGGCTAGCACGGAGATTGAAATTAGGTACCTGTGAAACTCATCAGAGTCACCAGGTTGAAATAAGTGTCAATTGGTTGGTATCTTCAACAAAACAATTTGAAGTAGAAGTTTTCACGCGTTATATAGAAAAGGTCACGGGAATGCTTACCACTGAACAAGTGGTAACTTAACGTCACGGGGAGTATGCGTTTGTAAAAATTAAAGGCTTATTACAGAGGTCTAAACAGCTCAACATAGAGGTGGGTTCACTAAATTTATTGAAGAGCGATTGCAGGACAACGGTCATGTTATTAACATTCATTGTTTTTTGTGAGGTCATTGGAAACTTGCTGCTATCTCATCAGCTGTTCATTGTGAAAATATTTTTTATTTTTAATATTAGCTATTCCTTGTGAAAATACTTGTTCATTATGAATATTGACTACTCTTGAAAATATGTTCATTATGAATATTTGCCATGTGAAATCTCTTTATTAAGAATATCAACCACTCTATAAGAAAATATCTTTTCATTATGAATATTGAATAATAATTGTGAACTCACGAACTGATTTTACTGAGCAAATTAAGTGCCGTTGGGAACACATTAACTTTACAACAAATGGTTTGAAATTTGTAAGAACAAAAAGTACTCAAAGGATGTGTTGCCGACATTCTCTTGATGAAACTCATTTTTTTATATGTTCATCAAGAGCGTGTTCCTTTAGAAGGAAATAGTTCATTCTTCAAGTTATTTTCAGAGGCGAGTACAGGAAATTTACAATGAAAACCCATTTCCTCTAATGAATCATGTACCGATGCCTTTTCAAAAAAAAAAAAACTCTCGTAATCAAAATTTTGTACAACAAGTTTCTCTGTAGATCACAATGCTTTAAGTGCAATAATTCTAACTGAAAGTTGCTGCTGGAGCATGCCAATAACTCCAGAGAACTCGCGTGTTTCTGGAGAAACTCAGCACTGGAATATGGAGTGACCTAAACACGGTGTCTCGGACAGCCTGTTAGCAGAGATGGTTTCGACAAAGCATTTCTAAAACGCGTTATTTAAAACGCCGCAAACTTTTTTCCTCAGAAATTTTGGGCCGGCAATTGACAACATATTTGCGAACGAATTTCAATAAAATTCGTTGTTCAACTAGCGGGAATAGTTTTCTTCCCAATAATCCAGGCTTCCTGCATTAAGATCTTATATCAGAAAAGCTCTTACTTAGAAGAATCCAAAATTCCGAGCCGTCTTTTACTGGTGGGAGGTGTAAGCAAAGTTCTGCACCATTTTCTTGCTCTGTGGAATGCCACACAGAAAAGTTCAACATATTCGTGAGATCTTAAAAATTCTTTATCCGGATGTGCAGCTCACGTCGGGGCAGGCCTCCCTTTCCCCCCTCCCCACAGCTGCCCCAAACATCTCCCCATTTTGGGGGAACATTCTCAGAAATCTGGGGTAATTCATGAAATTCTGGCAGCTGAATGCCTCACACTGAAAACTGCGATGGAAAATTCTGCGATTAAGAAATCCAGAACTAAGAAAGCGGAACATCAGGATTTACTTTGATTCCGGAATTTTTGAAAATGATCCAAGAAGCAATCAGGTCTTAATCAACTGCACTTCAATAAGAAAAGAATTTTCATTTCCAGAGTCGAATATTAAAGCGTGGATTGCGAAGTAATGGACTTAATATTTATTGTGTATTACGAGTCGTGTTAGTGTGTATTACGAGTAAGTTGCTAACTATATGAGTGTGACTGTTACCCTTCTTCCTTCCGTCTTATTCCACTCCTACCCAGGTGTTTGTGTGTGAGTTGCCTGTGCGTGATTGATATCTTATGGCATGGGATTTGGGTGGCATACCAACAATGGAGCACTCGGCTCGTTCTTGTTGCCATATTCTATTCTATTCAACATATGTTCTCATTCAAAAATATTAGACTCTCCTGGAAATTATCGATATCTTAATATTAACATTTTTCGATGATGCTTGATATGACCATACGTAAACACAAAATAAAAGTTTTAAAAATATATTAAGCTCGTCTTGGAAAGTATTTTGATGCACTAGAGCGTACTACATAACTCACAATGTGCGTTGAGTAAAAGACGAAACATTTCTTCACTTTGTTTGTTTCTTTTTAGTTTTGGGAGAGCAGTGTCGTATGATTGGCAGGTGTGAAAAGATTATTATTGCTGACAGCACAGTGGTATAGGATTACCACTTATTAACAAATTGTTACTATTGGGAAGCCAGCGTTACATGATGGCAAAAGTGAAGCGATAATTGCAAGAAACGAAATGGAGTCCAGTAGCTAGTCATTATACATCATCCAGAATTTATGGTCACTAATTCTCCTGAGGTTCAAAGTTTGTGATTCATCGAGCGTGCAGTGCTGTTGAGGAAGAAAATTATTCTCTAACGCTGGGTTTTTCTTGTACGTAGAAGACAAAATAACACGACAACGACCTTGCTGTTTGTAGAAGACAATATAACACGACAAAGATCTCCTTGTTGTACGTAAAAGAGAATATAACACGATAAAGACCTCCTTGTTGTACGTAGAAGATAATATAACACGACAAAGACCTCCTTGTTGTACGTAAAAGAGAATATAACACGATAAAGACCTCCTTGTTGTACGTAGAAGATAATATAACACGACAAAGACCTCCTTGTTGTACGTAAAAGAGAATATAACACGACAAAGGCCTCCTTGTTGTACGTAGAAGACAATATCACACGACAAAGACCTCCTTGTTGTACGTAGAAGAGAATATAACACGACAAAGACCTCCTTGTTGTACGTAGAAGACAATATAACACGACAAAGACCTCCTTGTTGTACGTAGAAGACAACAACACGACAAAGACCTGTTTAATTATTTTAAATTAAGTCACAAGTCAAAGGCTGCTCGCTCTTAACAAGCAACAGATGAGGACTGCGCAATCGCGCCAGGATTTCGTGGAATTTTGAGAATTTTCGAATTGCTCTGAAGAAATGACAATTCATTTGCTAATCTTTTAACCGTATAAGCTTTTTCTTCTATACATATTCTTCAATTTTAGGTACTGGGTTGTTTTACTAAGTGCACTAAAGAAGTAGTACTGATCATATGAGATTCCTGATATATATATATATATAT
>VCRD01004189.1:5903-49065 GCA_006783055.1 Trinorchestia longiramus
CGTGTGGCCTCCAGCCTCGTGTGGCCTCCAGCCTCGTGTGGCCTCCAGCCTCGTGTGGCCTCCAGCCTCGTGTGGGCATCAGGGATATCTTAAAAGGTTCAAGTTCGTTTGAGATGAAATTTGTAATAAATTGGGTTTGTATTGTGCCAGAAAATCTGTGTTAATTCTGCGATGAAATGACGTACTTTGTGATCCTAAACACTCGTGTGCGGAACGGCCTGACTCTTCTTCGTCGGATGCTTAATGACGATGAACATAAGAAGAAGAACCAACGTAAAAGAGAACATTTTTCATTTCAAACGTATCGGAACACAAATGTACTATGTTTAATGCTGAAAGAAGAGGAAAGTCAGTCTTAAAATATGCCGAAATTACGATCACTAGAACATAGTTTTTTGCCACAATGATGGAAAATTGCTCGTATTAAAACTGAAGCATCCGCACGACTACACTGCTTGTGAAGCTCTCAATAGAACTAAGAAAGATTTTGCGCCGAATTGTCCTGCGTTCCAGCGACTCACTGTTCTGTCGAGTATTGCTGGAACTGACCAATACTAACACGTGTCAACTAGAGTAAATAATACACGTAGAATAAAACTCGCACATATATGCTGTGGATCGTTAAGACATGCTTCATTTTATCATCGAAATATATATTTTATGAACTGATCAATTATTTGTATTCCTTTTCCTGTATTTCTCTTGTTCCCCGCCCTAATACTTCTAATTTTCAGCCTAATGTTCCTAATTTCCAGCCCTAACAATTCTAGTTTCTAGCCCTAATATTCTTAATGTCCAGCCTTAATATTCGTCCATTCCGGTTGAAATATTTTTAGCTTCCAGTCGTAATATTCCTAGATTCCAGCTCTTATATTCCTAGTTTTAGCTCTAATATTTCTAGTTTTAGCCCTAATATTATTGGTTTTCGCTTTAAAATTCCTAGTTCACATTGTGACTACCTGGACAAGTTTGATGTTCCGGTGATGTTTTGTTGGTCATTTGCAGCTTGGGTCTGGCGACGGCAGCAGGAGCGACATCAGCATTGAAGAGGATTACTACCTCGTGGTATTGCCTTTTCTTTTTACTGTAGTAGTCACCAACCGTCACTTTACTAATCTTATTCTAGAGTATAATACTGGCAATGGGTCTCGCTACACTAACCATTTCCTGAAGTGCAGTGGTAATAATTTTTAACGTGTTTGCTACACTAACCATTTCCTCGAGTGCAGTGATAATAATTTTCCACCGTGTTTGCTACACTAACAATTTCTTCGAGTGCAGTTTTGGATGCAACTTGTTTCACCTTTTCCAGACATTTAATATTGGCTAGGAACTGTGTGTGCTTCACTAAACACTGGCAGCATTGCAGTCTTCACTGTGTTGTTAAGTTTCTTCGGCCATGCACTGCACCAACTAAACTCACTTTCTTCTCCTGTGCATTGCTGCTGCTGTGCGGGGGAATGAAATATCTAAAAAGGCTTGTGAATTATTCTCAGCTTCATTAAAGTTAAGCAAATCTGAGTGTTTGTCTAGGTTGCAGCTGTAGTTACTTCTCATATCTTGTAATTCCTTACTGCTCTATGTGAACAACACGCTGTGAACAACACCAAAAACACGTTTGCATTCACAACACCCTGCTAGGCCGCGACTTGTTTTAATACATTTCATTTTATTTCCTGAATTGTAAATATTGAGAAGACATTTCATTACTTTCAAGTGCATAGCCTGCAACTGGTGCCTGTTACTACATCCTCGGTTGTATGTAGGTGTCCTGAGGTTCTGTAACCACGGTTTCAATTACAAGCTTATGTAAAAACTGTTGTGAGTTATTTGCAATTACCATATTAGAAATACTTTTAAATTACCTAAATACTAAAACAAGTCAGAGGACATCTGTCATTAATTTTCTTTATCCTGGTTCTTGAAATTCAGAACATTTTTTTGTGTCATATTTTAATTGAAACACTGTCGATATGTCCCGTTAGAAGACCTCATTTCTCCATGTAAGAAGACCTCATTTCTCCATGTAAGATGACCTCATTTTGCAGACTGATGGAATTGACGATGCTTACGTCCCACCCTTCGAGGGCTCCGGAGAGGGTGACGGCATCGCTGCGGGTCCCCCACCTTTCCCTCCACCGCCCCCCAACTACGATTCTGAAGGTGCTGGCACATATTTCCTGACCTATGTGTGGTGTACCCTACAGTGGTAACTTTAGAGGCGTCTGTATAATGTGTGAAGTCTAATACCATCGTTATCTAGAGTAGAAAGTACCTTCAAAGTTCTTGTTCACTCTACTCTCCATGGTAAAAGATGTAAAGTCTCGTTAGAGCTTCTTGAAGGATCGATTCTAGAACAAAACTTACATGATAATGTCCACAAACTGGACGATAAAGTTTATTAATTACATACCACTGTCCACAGAATAGACCATAAAGATCATTAATTACATGTGACTGTCTACGGAATAAACTTTAAGAACAGGCCTAGTACCTCTGTGACTAAGGGAAGTATGGAGCTTCCTTCCTTGCGTCCTCGATCGTATGTAGGAGGGAGTATGCGACGGTCTGATGTCATTCATGAGAGTGATTGAAAACTATTCTGAGCAAATTAAGTTATTTCAGTTGTAGTCTTCGAAAAAACTCGAATTATTGATAACACTTGCTTTTCTTACTGGTATATATGTGTCGTATAGACATTGTCCTTTAGTATGATAATATATTTGCGACAATATATGTGTCATTAATGCATTGTTAGTTGTCATCTACGTTAGGATGGAAGGCAATAAATCGCATGTATGTACATATTATTTCCCCACTTCCCCACGCCGTCTCGTCCGTGTTGGAGTACTACGAGGTAAGCTCACGTACCTGCATTGTCGTAGCTGCTTAGTTAGCGCTAACCATTGTCTTGTTTATAAAGCGTTTTTACTCCGTAGTTCTCGAATGAACCATAGAACATTCTTCAATCCCTAGTTCTCGAATGAACCATAGAACGTTTTTAACACCGTAGGTGTTTAATGTACCATAGGCAGTTCTTAGCTCAGTAGTTCTTTAAAAAATCGTAAAACGTTTTTAGTTCTATTTTTTGATGATTCGTAAAATGCTTTTACTTCCATATATCTCAAATTCATCTTCTGAATCACAATGTGAAACTTTCAGCTTAGAAAAGTTAATAATGTTCTTAATTTTTTGTAAGAAGTTAGCGCCATGTGTGTGGTCGGTCTTGTCATCAGTCCTGCGTGCGCAGGTCCAAACTGCTTAGTTGTGTTGTGGGTGGACTGAAATACAAAGAAGCTTCTGATCTTACCAAATTAAAAAAAATGACTTCGTTGTCTGGAAGATATTTTAGCCTTTTTTCTTGGGTGGTGTCTACTGCGTTGTTTATTTCTTTTCTTTTGAGGTCAGAACATATTTTTAGCGCGCCTTGTTGGACGAGAATCACTGTCCTCGTATTACTTAGTACTTCAAAACATTGTACCCTCACACGGGCGCTGTCACGTCACAACTTTAGGTGTCAAATACCTGGGATCTCATCTCAGCGAGAGTTGGGTTTTTCTCAGAGAATAATCCGTGTTTAGTCATGCATCTAGAGGTTGCAACTAGAAGCCTGGGAGGTCTCCTTTTGACCTAACGTTTTAAAATTAACTCTTTAGAATTGGTATTGAATTTTTTGTATTATATTCCTAATTTCATTTGACTGCCATCACAAGAGTGAGAAAAATAGTCTGGCGAAGGATTCTTAATTTGGGAAGCGTGACCGAGAGAAAGTCCAAGTCGTGCTGGACGCCCGACATTTTTGATGATGGCACTTTTTCCTGCTCCTCTAGACTGCAGGTTTGTGTATTTCCCTATTTGAAATTTCCAAAGCTATTATTGTTCCTGACAGTAATAATGTTTCTTGTTTTTTTCTATATTTCCAGTTCTCCCTTGCGTTTGTGTTAGTCATTGGTGTGACCAATTGCATGAAGACATTTTTTAGCGAGCCTAATTGTACGTTGTGTTCCTACGTGACTGTTTGACGTAAGTTTTGCTGAGCTTTGGTTGTTCTGTGAGTTACGTTTTATCCGCTCCATGGCTTTGGTATAAACGAATCATTGATGTTGTGATTTGTGCTTTTCAAGACAAGTTTTCAATTTGAGTTCATTTGCTTATTTCTTGTGTTAATGTAGTGTGTCTCACGTGTCTGTGCGATGCAGCGTTCATGTCACAGACCTCTTAACATCCTCATGTCATTCATTTTCGAAACTTGGCATCAACATGAAAAAATTGGGAAACCGTATTAATGTTTCTACATTAGAAAACAAATACTCGGGTGTTTTGTTAAGACTCGTGACAACAAATTTCACCTGGATAGAATTCTTAGCGCTTCACATGTAAAATAGATTTGTTCGAATTTTGCTTCTCCAACTCGGAGTCATGGTTCTATTCTACGGTTCCGTATTGTTGGTTATTTTATGACGTCTTGGTCTTGTTTTCATCGCATAAATGTAAAGACGCGTTGTACCCAACAGAGATTTGTGGCAAGAATGGTCCTCTGTGCCTCGCTCGAGAGATACAACTTGGAGAAGGGAGGCTAAAGATCCTCCTCTTCATAGAAAAATGATAAAATTTCACCGCATTTTGATTACGAGAGCAATAATAATGTGTTGATGTTGCCCGCGTTGTCTCTTGCACTCTCTGACCCTCTGCCCGCCCATACAGAGTGCAGCACCGCCCACTGCTCTGAGCAGCTAATTCACGGCTGCGAGCATTTTGCCTGGACCAAGTCCACCTACCCCAATTTTCTAGGTCAAAATTACTCAGTAGGCCGGACTATCGGACAAGCGCTGCTGCACGGCGTCGAGGCGATCGGGTGTAGCGATATCTACATGTTCCTCGTGTGTGTTGTGTACTCGCCCCCCTGTGTGCCGGGCACACCACGCCCCCTGCCCCCATGCAGGTACCTCTGTGAACACGCTCTGGCGGACTGCAAGACCAGGCGAATGAACTACCATCTACAGTGGCCTGCCGAGGCTTTCACCTGCGAGCAGTTGCCTGATCTCGACGATGACGAGTCTCCATGTCTGGACGTTGACAGAGGCAACTTCATCTTGCCGGACTCCTTGAGCAATCATTGTCCGCAGTACTACAAAGAGCCTGATCCCAGCTACTCCGATTACGACTACGACGATTACAACGACACTGAATATTACACGAGCTACGAAGTAGATGACTACTACACGAAATTTTATTCAAACTTTACAACTTCGCTTCCCTCGCCTGCAACGACCACAACTCCCCGCTATTCCAGCACCTCTGCTGTCACTGAATCCCCTACATCACAGTCACAGCCACTGCAAACAGTGAACACTGACACCTTACCTCCGGCTACTGCAACTCCTCCAACTCTTCATGTTTCTTCGCCTCGTACTGGAGTACCAAAAGAAAATCGAAATTTGTTGCCTAGTTCGTCTCGTGAACTCAAGGATTCAGATACCAGCCCAGGTACGGAGCCGCCTCTGAGGTCTTATCCTGCGAGCAGCAGAGGCATGTCCTACGAAGATGACTATGATTATGATGGGTCAGGTGAGCATAAAAATAGTGACATGGACGAGCACGATGTTTCCACTTTTCCTGAAGAGGATTTGTATTTTGAAGACAATCATGAGAAGGAAGAATCGTCCAGTAGGCGTAGAAACTCCAACACGGACACAACCACGCACGACAAAGATGTGTCTACCATAACGCCTCCTACTTATAGTTCAAATTCTGTGATATTCTCTTCTACTAGTATGAACCCTAGCAATACTCCAAACTTTCCAATCAACTTTCCTGACACTCGTACAACTCCGCTTCCGCGAAATACGCCGCCAGTTGCCCCAATCATCCCTCTAGTGGTTTCAGTCACGCCTCCAGTTAACTCTGTCACTCCTCCAGTTGACTCTGTCACTCCTCCAGTTGACTCTGTCACTCCTCCAGTTGACTCAGTCACTCCTCCAGTTGGCCCAGTCACGCCTCCAGTTGCGCCAGTTGGCCCAGTCACGCCTCCAGTTGCGCCAGTTGGCCCAGTCACGCCTCCAGTTGGCCCAGTCACTCCGCCATTTGCGGTTTCTTCAAGACCAATCAGTTTTCCTGTACTCGACATCACGACCCAAGTCCCAACCAACACGACTTCAACACCTCAAGCCTCTACTTCCAACCACCCTCTGGTTTTCCCAGGCGAAGCTGCTACTGCTCACAACCCTGCGCATTCCCCGCAACATCCTTCGTCTCACTCTGTTTATCCGACACCTAGTAGATATGATCCTTCCACCGAAACTCATCATTCGAATCATGTTCCTTTGCCTGAAGAATTCCTTCCCGATTTCACATACCGACATCCTCCGGGAGTGCATCCTCCTTTTCCTCCTCCGAGCGCCGCTTCCCCCGCTTCCAGTCCTCCAGTGGTGGTCCACTTTGCTCCTCCAGTGACAGCAGTTCCCCAACTGCCGAGTTCCTCGTTACTCTACCCAGTTGGGGAGATTGCCCAGGGTTTGTTACCGCCGTATGTCGCTAACAGGGCCCAACTCACCAGCACTAATGAATCTTGCTTGAACTAGTAACGACTTATGACCTACACTTCGAAGAAACCTAATATAATTCCGTGATGCTCCTATTAACGACTACACTAAAACCGCCTTGCGTCATCACATGATGGAGCTCATTAGTTCCAGGCGGTTACTTACTTCGTAATGGTAGGGTCATATTTACAAAATATTTTTTCCTGGTAATCTTAAATGCACTAAATCGCTGAATGTAAACCAGTGCGTTAATGTTCTTCATTGGTTAACCTTTTTACGTAACCCAAGTCCAACTTGACTTTCATCTCATTCTGCAGCTGTTGCTATCGACTTTGTTCATGCCCATTTAATCATATTTTCTTATTATAGTTCGATGCATTTGGTTTATACTAATGTTAATAATGAGGTCTTCGTCACGAGTATCTAATGAAAATGAATGCATATTTTCATAATTCATGTCTTCCGTGCTGAGCTTCCTGCTGGAGCTTGGTGCTCCAGTTGTGGGAACTGGGACAACTGACGGTCATGCCTTGCAACTGAGTTCCGCCACTGCGTCGTTAGCAACCCATCGTAGATTCAGTTGCTGTTCCAAACATAGGAAAGGAAGAAATTCCAAAGATGTCTAATTAGTTTTGTTCGCGAGTGTGAGCTTCAGAACGACGACGCTTGGCTCACTTACCTGAAGTGTCGAGTCGTCCCTGTTGTACGGCGCTGGGAACCATACTCCTACTCCCCACTCGATTGCCTCTTCCCCTCACCGCGTTGCAGCTCCTCACGCTCCAGACACCTTGCAGCTCGAATTCATATTTTGAACCAGTTGGTAACTGTGAAGTAGTGAATCTTGAGTGGATGCTCACGTTGACGTTTTGTAATCAATGAGCTTGGGAATCGTTTAAATGTTATATAGGCAAATAATGAATGAATAAGTAAATTGATTAACGGAATAGTGAATTAAATGATCCATAAATGATTACATGGCCACCTAGTTAATACATTTACAAAATGTTATACATAAATTTAATTAAATTGACAATAGAAATTAGAATAATTTTTAAGAAATAAATTGGCTCATTAATTATAGGTGCAGCAGCGCCCCACACACAGGTTCCGTCAGTTCAAATGTGCTTGATATCAAAGCACGCTCGTCCATGAGTTCACGTGCATGAATTTATTTTTACGCATCTCATTTACTCCATGCACCTAATAAAATAAATAATTGATGGCTGAGTTCCATGCTGAGGTTTTTTCAAAGTCCGCTTTCCCAGACTACATAGTTATAGTCTGGGCAGGGTGGTGTTGCAGCTACTGTTAGATGACTAATTTCTTGGTCAAGTTTGCCACGCATTTTTTGGTTTTCGTCTCGAAATCGTGTTTCCGGTAAGAAGCATGGACATCTCTACTCAAACTCATCAATCATTACCATGAATAATTAATTTTCTCCTTTTTTATTTTTAAGTTCATTTTCAATGAACTACTATTAATGGAAACAGCGTGGGCATAGACGTGAGGATAACTCTATTTCTTTAACTTGTTTCTTGTTCTTCCCATTACCCTTTGTGTTTCGAATCTTTAATTTTTAAAGTTATTTCTTGTTTCATCTATAAGAGATTGTGCCTCTCTTTTCGTCCAGCTACCGATGTTTCTTATTTAATACAGACCTAATATTTAATCTAAACCTTCAGCTTGCAGAGCAGTTTCACCGTTTCTTGCAGCTGCTACACTGTCTCTTTCATCCAATACTTATGTCTGATGTTCAGTATTTATTATTGTAACTATGCATTTTTTCTCCCGTTGCTTGTTATTACGTTCTCTTGAAGTTAGCATTGAATTATATTGCAATTTTCAAATCCTTTGCTTACGCAATGAACAGAGTAAAGCGGGAGTGTGTATGTGAAGTTTTTATGTCGTACTTTTTGAAAGCCTTTCATTTTGCGTGATAAATAATGAAGAAATATTTTCCGTAGGATTCATTGCTTTATAAATTCAATGTTAGCAGTTTTAAAATACTAAACGGTTTTTCTGCATTATGCGAAGTGCCACATTTTTTCATTCATCGCAGGGAACAAATAATTCCCTTTCATGATGATAGACGAGTCTTTTTCAAATTGAGATCATTTTTCCCTTCATGGGTATCAAGTCAGAAGACCATGGCATCGTGCAACTAGCTACACTGAGCTGATCAACTTTGTATCAATTTCATGCCTGTGTTCATGTTTGTTTTTTGTTGCAGATTTCGACTTCTCAGGCGTGGTGGGCCTGAAGGGCGAGAAGGGCGAAAGGGGATTACCGGTGAGCCGGAAGGAGGAAGGAAGCGTCCCACTGAAAATAAAAGCTATTTCAATCAAGTTGATACATGACATACGCATTAACATTAACTTTTGAACTCCCTCGCAATTTAAGTCCTTAAGTAGTAGAAATGCATTGGTTGATAATACAAAAACGTATATTCACTGAATAAAGAAGCTAAGAATATACAGAAGCAGTAATTGTGCGGAGACTAATGCCTTGCTGGAGTCACACTTCTTGTATGCTCTCTTCTGCGCCCCACAACGATTTAGGCACATTTTTTTGATTCATCGATTGTGGGTTGATGGGTCTAGTGTTTCTAGTCAGTAGGTAGAAACTCAAATCTCTGTAATAATGATGCTGTTGTGAGAATGTTTTGCCATGCATTCTGTAAGTAATGAGATGTTCGGAAAATGTTTTTGGCAGTAAGTTATAGTTAAAGCCTTCGTCTTTTGCGTGGGAGATATAATGCCGCCTGTGCATCATTTATTTCAGGTTAACGTCCGAAAAATATCATAAAATAAGTTCATTTAGAAACATGATTAATACTTATTTAAAAAATGTTTTATAATCCTTTCTTTATTTATTTTATATCATTTCTTTGTTCCTCCTATTAGGGTCCTCCTGGTCGAACCGTGAGGGGTCCTCAAGGGCTGCCTGGACCGCCAGGCCCTCCTGGCACATCCTTCTTTGGGGACCTCGGCCCCGGGGCGGACAATTTCTTAGTATGTCCTGAAATAGGAACGTTTCTTCAACTCGCCATGAATGCAAATGTCGTCAATGTTACTTCTTACAACGTTTGTTTTGAAACTGATATGTGTTAGTGAAAATATTTACTCCATATATTCCAATTATAAATTTTCTTAACTTTAAGAAATGAACCTTCGAATAAAACTTCTTTGTTAATAGTGTATGATCATTAGAATATTTTGGTGACAAACCAATTGTTATGCTAGAAAATGTCGTCACAAATACCTTCTGTGAGGTAATCAACTTGTTCCAGGTTAAATTAACTAAATAAATTAAAGTAATACTGGTAGCAGCAGCACGACATTGATGTGTGTGTCCTCAGGGCGAGTGCTCCTGCAACGACACAGCCATCATCGACAAGGTCCTCACCAGGATCCCCAATTCCCTCGTTGGTCCACGGGGGTTGCCGGGGTCCTCGGGGCCCATCGGTCAGTTGTGGGTGGCGGTAGGCGGGTGTCACAAGTTTAGTTTTTGGTGCACGGGTTGATTTATCTAAATATACATTAAAGAGATTTAATAGATAATACTGGTGTTCATATACTTCGCAGGAAGTTGGAAAGGCTGATTAACTTTAGCATGACAAACATGAGCTATTTGGAAAATAGTTGTACCCACTGAAACAATTCACTCGCGTGTTCTTGTATCGAATCACTGCCCAGAAAAATATGTAGTTATTTTAGGTGAGTTCGAGACTTGTTTTGTTGGCATGAACAAGCGTAAATAAAGAAAAGATAGCGTAGACGTCATGTTGACAGTAAACGTCTCGACCAACTGATCCTCAGCAGCAGCACGCTCGTATTCTCTGTTTGTTGTTTCAATGAGAGAAAAATTCACTCATGTATTTGGAGGGAGGTAGAGGAACTTGCGTCGATGGAGTTTAGTTAGTTCACTATGCATGCTTGGTCAAATTGAACGCTGTGAGTGCTTGCATGAGACATGTGTGTGCTGGTGTGAAGCTGTTTTTATTTGTATGAAGCTGTGTATACTTGTATGATAGATACTGTGTATACTTGCATGATACTGTGTATACTTGCATGAAGCTGTGTATACTTGCATGAAGATGTGTATACTTGCATGAAGATGTGTATACTTGTATGAAGCTGTGTATACTTGTATGAAGCTGTGTATACTTGTATGAGGCTTGTGCTAGTGTGAGAGTGTGTGCTTGTATGAGACGTGGTATGCTGTATGAGACAAGTGTGTGTCTGCATGATACATATGTTTGCTAGTGTGAGGCTGTTTATATTTGTATGAAGCTTTGTATACTTGTATGAAACATGTGGTGTGTTGTGAGACATGTGTGTTGTATGAGACATGTGTATTGTATGAGAAAAGTGTGTTTGCTTGCATGAACAAGCAAAAGAGTGAGTGCTGCTCCCCGGAATTCTATCCCCGCCTGAACTCTTGTAGGCCCAGAAGGCCCCGCTGGCAAAGACGGCCTCCCAGGCCTCGCTGGGCCTAGAGGCCCGCCAGGGCAGTCGGGGCCTCGTGGTGATGTGGGAGAAAGAGGCCCAGAAGGGCTCCCAGGCCCCAAAGGCGAGCCTGGACTGGATGGGAGGCCTGGGCCCCCAGGATACGAAGGTCCGCCTGGGCCTCCAGGGCAGCCAGGCTTTGGCGGTGGCGGAGGTTTCGACGTGAGTATGCAGTTCTCGCCGAGTTCTCCACTTTATTTCCATGTACCGCCTGATCAAATAATTATAATATTCCATAATCTAGTTCACTTCCTGTAGTACAATTTTCAGACTAACCTTTATATTATTCGTTCATTTTATGAAGTTTCTAATTAACACCTCTTGGTGGTGTGAAATTTGTAATCTGGATTTCTGGAATTTATTACCTAATATACTGGAATTTATTCAATTAACTTTCGAAGCTAACTTTCCTAGAGTTATGATCCATGTACTAATACTGGTTTTTTATGACAAATTATTTATTTTGATATCTTTCGGATTGCGGATTATTTCCTTTTGATACAACAAACTTCAAAAGCTTCAAGTCCGCCTCTGTTGGAACTGCGAAAAAAGTTGTTCTTGACTCGCGTCACTCAAATCTTCCACAACTTGTTTTCTAATGTCTTTGCCATGAAGTTGAGGGCTTAGGATTACAATACAGGAATAATTCTTGAGTAACAACATTTCAGTAAAACATTACCGTCAATGTTGAAGCATTGTAAAGCGTCTCCCGTGACAGTACTTCTTTGCTGTCGAAAGTGATTTCATTATTTAAATATGGATATATTTGTCGCATTTTCTTTGTTATTATCACATCAGAGACGATAAACTGAGAACTGAACCGAGCTGCGATTATTCAGAACCCTTTTTATTCAGGTCATGGTGAAAGCTTGCCTCAAAACTTCTTAGGTTTCTAAAGTTGATGTGAGTTGTAAGTCACCTCTCGGTGTGACCATTGTTCAGATCCCCCATACCTTACAAGAGATTATGATACTGTCGTAGAAATTCTAAGTTTTGCTTCTTAAAGCGTCTTTACTAAACAAATCTTCTTTACTCGGCAAAATATACTTCATAAGTATGCCTCCAGCACTCTGCCTCACTTTTCAAGTACCTCTACTTTTTCTAATGCTATACTCACTACTGCAGTGAAGTTTATACGCACGAAAAGGCATATCTGTCTTCGTTACTTCTATAATTGTGGCACCATTTCCACGATTGTAACGCTTTTGCATCTGCGTTCACCGGCAGCCTCACTGGAAGCCGCGCACCATGTTTAAGGTACAGTCACCTACACAAACTTGTCTTCGTGCGCCTGTCACTTCTATAATAACTTTAATTTCATAATACTTGTATGGAAACTTAGTAATGAAATCTTATGGAGTGCACTCATATTGAATGTAACTAAGCTGAGTAATGAATTACTCTTTATTCATCGCGGCAATTATTCTGTATATCGCGCCTCGTTATTAAGTACGGATTGCATCAATTTATTCATTAACTGAACCTAATTACCGAGCTTGGTGGAGGGACTCGTAATGGGGGGCTTAGAGGCAGTCTTCAGAAACGAGTGTTGGGTGAGTGTGGTGTGATGTGCTGGTTTGGTGAATCCGGTATTCAGATGTAGAAGGGCTTATATTTTTATGTGAGACTTCTTAGTTATTCTGTAACTGCCTTGACTACCTTGTATGACTTGACTTACTTGACTTACTTGACTGACTTGACTGACTTGACTGACTTGACTGACTTGACTGACTTGACTGACTTGACTGACTTGACTGACTTGACTGACTTGACTGACTTGACTGACTTGACTGACTTGACTGACTTGACTGACTTGACTGACCTGACTGACCTGACTGACTTGGCTGACTTGGCTGACTTGGCTGACTTGGCTGACTTGGCTGACTTGGCTGACTTGACTGAATTGACGACCTTGAAAGCAATAATGTCTTAACTGACTTGATTTCCTTTACTGCCTTAATGCCTTGACTACCTTAATAACTTGACTACTATAACTGCCTTGACAACAATGACTGTCTTGACTGACTCTTGCTTGCCTAGAAATGAAGCCAGCCAACTGAACGCAGTGATTGGTCATAAATTTTGTTTTTTTCTTACATGCTTTTATGTTGAAAATTATTATTGCACACTTCATAATATTTCTGTTCCTTACCGTAGACATAGCACTTTGATGGAAAGGTCTCCCTCTATCATTCGAAGGAAAGACCACTAATTAGAGCATTTTGAAGACGACTAGTTAGCTAAAAACGAGTGGCCTCGTCATCATTGCGTTAGCGTTGCTCCGTATGTCTGTAGCTCGGTATCATTTCTTTTCTTAGAATGTCTTAGAAAAATCTTTAGAGTTTAAATGCAGTTTAGCTAATAAATTTTTCTAGCGATGACGAGGTCAAATCTTGGTTTCGTGTAGCAACTTGGTGCTATCTAACAGCGGAACGAAAATTATGCATCCATTAATGAACAAAAATATAATTTCCGATATGGTACACAGTACTGTTCTGTTCTTGCTAGTACCGTGCTGACACCACTCACCTTTTCTCTAAACTTTTTGCTTCTACTTCTGATGACACGAGTTTCATCTCGCTCGTACGTAATGTGTGGGTTGATTTGAGGTAACTTCATGCTAGTTATTGGTCACAGTGAACGAAATCACCAGCTAGTCAAATAACGGTTTTTGCTTCGAAGCTTCTCTGTGAGTTAGCGCTTAGTTCTTCAGTTAAAACTCAATCACCGTAAAATGTACGTCTATACCCTGCTTTTTTGAGATATTTGAGCATGATTGCTCGCCCAAATGAACTCGTCTTCACACTAAGTCCACTGAGCTCTGTGCTGCCAGCGCTGCACTCAGCAGTGCCAGCGTTGCTCTCAGCAGTGCCAGCGTTGCACTCAGCAGTGCCAGCGTTGCACTCAGCAGTGCCAGCGTTGCACTCAGCAGTGCCAGCGTTGCACTCAGCAGTGCCAGCGTTGCACTCAGCAGTGCCAGCGTTGCACTCAGCAGTGCCAGCGTTGCACTTAGCAGTGCCAGCGTTGCACTCAGCAGTGCCAGCGTTGCACTCAGCAGTGCCAGCGTTGAAGCGACGAGTGACAGAGTGTAGCAGAGCGTTGTATGTAGAATTGAAGTCTTAGATGTTTTGTTGACATTTTTGCGGTAGTCAGATTTGAGTTGAGAATACGGAAAGCCCAGGAGCTTATTGGTCAGTTGGCAACGTGCCGTCTTTTTTACGTGCACTCACTGCTGCTGATGTGGTTGTCTCTGCTGCTGATGATGATGGACGACGACTGCACTGCACCACTCACTTCCACTCACCACTCGCTGTCTCTCACCTTTTTACCACTCACTGTATCGCATTTCTCACCACTCGCTGTCTCTCACCTTTTTTACCACTCACTGTATCGCATTTCTCACCACTCGCTGTCTCTCACCTTTTTTACCACTCACTGTATCACATTTCTCACCACTCACTGTCTCTCGCACTCTTCATCTTTCATTACCATTTGCATCTTTTTCAACTCGTCCCCTTAATCACTCTCGTCCCTAACCAATCGCTACCACTCACGTCCCTCACCACTTCTGGACACGCCCAAATTCAAAAAAATTTTGACACACAAAAATTTTCACCATTGCGTCCACCACAAAGCACGTACCTTCCCCACACAACGCACGTACCTTCCCTACACAACGCACGTATCCCCGCGTGTGGTACTGCACCCTGTACGTGGTACCATGCCTGCACGTAGATGTTCTTGCATGGTAACTGCTCCCTCTGTTCCTTTGTCGTAAATTTTCTTTTCTCGTAAATATTCTTTTCTTGCGTATTCGTTTTGAAGTTCTTCTTAAGCATCATTTATCAAATTCATCATACCTATATGATGCTTATCGTACCTGCATGATGCGTGTCGTACCTGAAATAAAAATATTTTTCGAAATTTATTGCTTGTTTAATTAATTTATTCCAATGTTTTTGTGTGCTTATTTTTAGCATGAATGCTTTTGTTTCTTGATCCTAAAACTTCCTATAAACGTTTTGAAAAATTAGAACGTTCAGATGAACGGGGGCCTGGACAACGTTCCAGCTCGACCTGGTCCCCCCGGATCCCCAGGAGAAAAGGGAGAACGGGGGTATATGGGGGAGCGAGGAGAGAGGGGCTTTCGAGGGCCCAAGGGAGAACGAGGGTATCCGGGCCTGAAGGGCAAGAAGGGAGACAGGGTCAGTAGTACACGACGATTTGACAGCAACATTGAGTTTCAATTTAAAGACAAACCACTTGATGTACCGAGCTTCAAAAAGAGCATTTCAACTTTTCTGAGAATCTTCTTCACTCCCAGAATAATTCTGCAACTAGAGTGTAACTTGCGCGTGTTCTGCTGACCACTTCAACCACACCGTAGACGTGCGACGTGCTGGAGCTCCGTATCCTGGCTACTGCACACCGCAGCCTCACGTGTCCCTACCTTGCTTCCTTGTTTGTTGTCGCATTAGTGTTACTTATGAAACCTCTCTACTTTTGTAGATTCATTTTGCTATGGCTTGTTGTATTTTTATCTCCTCAATGTTCAGTACCTTCTTATATTTTGTGTTATTCGCCTTTTTTCAACTATGTAATCTATCTCATCTACCGTATTATCGATTTTACCTGACGCGTTATTTACCTTGCTTTATCAGTACACTAAGTTTTCCGCCACAATGTTCCTGCTTCCGAGCTGCAGCTCAGAAACATTTTTAGGCTCTAGCTTCTTCAGTTGGCAGCAGCTGTGCATCTCATAAGATGCCAGCCTGAAGTTGGCTTTGTAATTCAGCTCTGTTTCTTAAAATACTAGATACTGGGCTATTTTTAGGTGATCTCTTACAGGCAGTCAAAGAAAATATGATTCTCGACATTAATGAAGAAGTCAAAATTATGGATAAACAAATGATAGCAAAAAATTTGGCAAATTATGCCAGTTAGAACAGTAAGGGATTGTTTGTTTAGTCGTAGGTTTTTTCGACATTGTAACCGCCTATTTCAATCTTCAATTCTTAAACTCGGATTTATTCGCAGCCACTGTTGGAACGCATTGTTTTCAGCCACAGAGTTAAAATCCTTTGCAATCTCATTTAATTCTTACTCGTTGTACAAACCTTTGCCTCTGTAGTGTCCTACCATTAGTGCCGTGTGTCCTGACCCCACTCCCACCCCCTGCCCCCTCCACTGACGTCCTCACTACACAGGGTCACACGGGCCTGGACGGCCTCAACGGACTGAAGGGAGAGCGCGGAGTCCCTGGGCTGGACGGACAGCCCGGTATTCCTGGAAACAAAGGCAGCAAGGGAGAAAAAGGAGAACGAGGTATTGTTGACTTCACTGGATATGCGTGGTTCTTTAGTGCTTTTTTTGCATCCAGGGCCTTCTGGTTTTTCTCCAGTGTTTTCTTCTTTACTCCTGGACTTTAAATTCCATCTCTCTTCTGTTTGTTCGTTGCATTAATGCTCTGACAGATGGCTAAAAATGAGGACTGCAGGGGGACTCTAGAAATCTTGTGCTGATAGTCCCTCGACCCACGTGATGTTCCTGTCTGTCTTCCCTCTACCCACATGATGTTCCTGTCTGTCTTCCCTCTACCCATGTGATGTTCCTGTCTGTCTTCCCTCTACCCATGTGATGTTCCTGTCTGTCTTCCCTCTACCCACATGATGTTCCTGTCTGTCTTCCCTCTACCCACGTGATGTTCCTGTCTATCTTCCCTGTACCCACGTGAAGTTCCTGTCTGTGTTCAGTTACAGAATGGTAAGCATTGAACACGAGACTTCGGTTGTCAAGTCAAAGCTTGAAATTCTCGTCGATTCATATTTTCAATCAGTCTGAGATCCTACAAGTATTGACATTCTTTCAATTTTATTCTCGTGTGGTATTGTGATTGAATTTGTTTTATATGTTCGATTATAAAATGTCAATCATTAAAGAAATTTTCAGTTTAAATTTTGTGCTGCATATTTTAAGTGCATTCTTTGAGTTCCTTTGCTTGATGATGATCAATTTGCACCCTGTCTTGCTTGCATATTTTTACTCGTAGGGGCTAGACCTGTAGCTTCTGGGCCTTCTTCATGATAGCATCTGGGCCTTCTTCATGATAGCATCTGGGCCTTCTTAATTTCCTGCAAAATTAAATCGTCCGAATTCACTAATGGTATAATTTTTTGTAAAATCTACTGGCCCGACTTAAGAAGGAAACTTATGTGCGCAACTTTACTGAAAATCTCCAGCATTCCAAGCTTCACATTCTTAGTGGACGTAATTGCAGCCTCGTACATTTTCCATTGGTTTTATTTAAGATGTTTTCTGTTAATGTATTTGCTGTGTTGATCTGTCTCACTCTTGACCTACTCTCGTACTCTTCAGCCAACCTTTATCGTAATATTTACTGTTCGATCGTTTACTTACAACATTTTTAGTCACATATTTCAACGGAAATATTCGCGGGTTCTTTCAACTCCTGTAGCTTATTTGAAATTATTCGTATCATTGATTGCTTGTAATAACAGTAAACCATTTTTTCGTGTTGATTTCAAAACCCTTGAAGTTGTGCTGCAGTATCGTTACATTCTCTGGTGTTTCGCCTGTTGGTATACTTTGGGATTGTGTATTTATTTTGTTCCGTTCTCAAATATCGTCACGTGCAGGAGAGCATGGACTCAGAGGCGTTGGGTTGCCGGGGGCTCCAGGCCCTGCAGGGGGCCTCACAGCTGAGGCGGAGGCTGAGGTAGTGAAGCGGGTCCTCGACATCCTGGAGGGCCGCCATCTGGGGGATCCTGGTGAAGGAGGGCTGGAAATTTGGGACCGGAGAGGCTTCAACAACACAGGGCGCCACTCATGGACAGGTGAGTGCCACATCGGTTTGGGAGTAAGAAGAGGAATGGGTGAGTTGCACATCATATTCAGGACCAAAGGCGGCTCTAATGTCTTTTTATTGTTACTTCTAAACTAATTGCCCGTAGTGAAAGTATCGTCACGATGAATAAGAAAATGGACGGAATATGAGAAATAATGTACGGGCTGAGAGAAAAAGGTAAAGCTGGTATAGATATCCGAGTGATTGACGCTATCTTTCGCTTAAACTGCACATTTATTATGAGTCATAAATCATACCTCATTTTTGTTGCTCCTTTCCAACAACTCGTCTAGAAGGAGTAAACACGGTCTGCTCATCAATTTCAATCTAGGTCATAAATGATAGTTAGTGAAGCATCATCTAGGATGTACGATTTAATTTATCATGCGCCCATGAGTCTACTATTATTTTTAGTTTCGTGGAGATATTACATTTCAAACGTGGAAAGGGAGATAGAAGTATATTATCAAATCATTAGTGTTCGTTTCATTGCCAGCGCGCTCATGAAAAGAAGAGAAAACTTTTTGTTACGTCTAGGATTTTGGAGCAAGGGAAGGAGAGGCCTGACCACGCACCACTGCAGTGCTTGAGGGAAGCCATGCACCAGTGTTTCTGTGGTCCCAGAAGTGATTCTTATGTTGTTATCACATGCACGAGAAACAAATGAAAGCTGACTATTCGAACAAAATAGAAGTGGAGTTACTAGATGGTTACGTTATCGTTTGCTAGAGACGTTCTCACAACTTTGCGCTCTGCGTCTCATGAGGCTGACTGCATGCTGTTGAGACAGTCCTCCTCTAGTCTCATCTCGTCCCACCTGGTGTGGTCATACCTATACGACTGACCAGACTCGGGTGCTCGCTGATGGTGGTTAGGTTATTTAGTGGTTGTGGTGGACTCACTGATTTTCTTTGGTGTGTCGCGCAATGCAGTTCTGAGTAGACCTTTGGAAGGTCACATCCAATTTCTGATATAAGTGCTTGTATTTTTTATCATTTTATAACTAATAACATTTCCCAGAGGATTTAGTATTCTAAACTGGCCATACCAGTCTACGACTGATGATAGATTTAACTTCATGTTCATTTATTGTTGATTTCAAGTTAGATTTATCATGTTTTTGCCAGTGTGTTCCTGGTGCTAGGGTGTAATTACTATAATTTAAAGTTTAACTCAACTTATTGTTACAAGCCGGCAGCTTTCTATTTTATCTCTAGGGCCATTTCATTATTGCTGTCATTTTATGGCTTATGTTATTTAAAGACTGTGGACATTTTATGGCTCTTTATAGCATTTTATTGTAGATGTCATTTTCATTGCTAAGTGATGTAATTCGTGTTCATTTCATTGCTTATTGTATTTCCGTAGGTTTAGTTCCAGATGTGCTCTTACTTTCATATTTTCTTAGTGCAGAGTTCAGTGCTGCGGTTGTATCCCTTATAAATAATGGGCATTACAAATATATATCAAAGAAGTTGAGTTTCTAAGAAGTCAGTCTCAAATATGCTCACAACCAAACTTTTTCCTTACTGAAAACAAAATCAATTAAATAATTGAAGACAGGTTCATTTTTAAGCTGATAGAAAAACGAAAAATGGCTGAATGTAACTCCGTAATATTCACAATGCCTGAATTTTTTACGCACTTTATTGCAGTTCTTTGTTCTGTAATTGTGATTATATTTGTGCAAAATGGACTGAGGAAGATTGTCTTGGACCCGGTTTCAGGGATTTAGAGTCCCCGTGAATTAGGTAGAATTCCCAGGCTCCTCTCAAGGAAAAGTTTTGAGCTTTTATAGTTCCAGTTGATCTGTAGTGGACCTGGCATTCTTTAAAGCTATCCTAAGTTTATTGGCACAAATTAAGAACAATTGGTTGCGAGAATCGGTTTGTTTTAGCATCAAATTTAGGTAGGCGTACTTACGATTTTGTAGCTTTGTGTGTGTTAATGTGGCCTAGTTGTCTTTCTGTTGAACACCTGGAGTATATGCCTCTCTGATCTGTGGTTTTCCCACATCAGTTGTACCCTGCATGAGCTGTTCTTTGTTGATCTAAACCGTGTGCGTTCAGTCTCTTCAGTACAAAAACACTAACAATTGGGCGTTCAAATTAGTGAATACTTATTTGGCTCGTACCATCTGATCCCCGTTCTGGAGTGCAACGAACACGTTAAAGTTGTCTCATGCCCAAACCCATCTCCATTGCTGTGACTGAGCTGCAGCTAGCATTGCAGGGGTAGTTTACCACCAGTGTTGTCTTCAGCTCAGTGTGTTGGTTGGTCGCAAAGTCTGTTCGGTTTTATGGTCAGTTGCGATCGACAAAAACTTAACGGACTTTTTGGCTAACCTGATACATAAGTTTTCATTTGTAACCGTGCTCAGCCGTAGCAAACACTATTGTGATATTTTTTTGTCGAACTGTCACAATAATTCTGCCAAATTTAAGCTTTCTAGTCATTCTGCTTATATGAAAAGACCATTCAAATGAGGTGCAACTAAATCTCTGATAAGAAGAGAAGTGACAAAGGAATCTTTGTTCCTACTCAAGACTTCACGCCGTGTCGTAGAACTTCTAGATGATGCAAAATGTGTAAACAATTCGTCGTAATGTAGAGAAAAACTTGAAAGTTTGGCCAGTTATTATTTTTAATTATATATATATAAATTTGTTGTAACATTTATTTTATGTTCATACTCAGAGTTCTCTCTAACAATGTTCTTTCTTGAAATATTCTCAGTCGCAATGTTCCTCTTGAAATGTAGGCTCTTGGAACAGTAAGGCAGTATAAGCTCTACTGGCTGCATAGTCGCGTTGTGTGTGTGTTGTTTTGTTTCCCACCTTGTATTAGATGTGCTTGCTGGTCGTTTCCGGGTTATCCGTTGTTGCGCAATTCTTTACCTGAAGTTATTCGAGCTTTGGTTTACCGTGTTTGCTAGCTACAGTCTTTCTTAGAAGACTTCACCAAAGAACTTCATTTGATTTTTTTTAATCCCACTCAATTTGTCAACGCGAGTGCCAATATATTTGTTGTAAACTCTCGCCTTAAAGCCATGAGACTTCATAGAAAAGCTTGTATGCAAGCCCACATGTGTGTGTTCCGTGCCGTCTTCGCGATATGGCCAGACGTGGCAAAAAGAAATTAAATGTGAAGGTGTTGCTGCAGCTCACTTACGTCACTACTACGTACTACTCTACTACATACTCGTGCAACAGTGGTGCATAAACGCCTCTGTCATGTGATGCTCTTGAAAAGCGTCCACGACTTAATTCACAACTAGTCGATCATTTGACCTCTTGTCGAATAGATACAGGATCTTTGCTTATGAAAGTAAATTTTTATCGGACTCTGCAACCAAGACCCCAAGAACGTAAATTTAGACTGTCCATTCACCAAAAATACAATACGAGCGTCTACGTACTTCTAAAAACCATTTGGAATGCACCATATCGCGTTCATTTATGTCATGATTAATTGGGCATAAATCCATGGATCATCAACTGGGGAGGGAGATGTTACTCAACTTTTTCCATCAATTCATTTAATTCCATCTGTCTTTGTATCTCTCCAGTGATGATTTTATTTTGAATTTTTCTATTTCTATGATATTAAATGTTCATTCTTATTCGTAAAATTTATTAGATTTTTGAAGCCAGTACATATTCTAAATTTTATTCGTTAAAGCTGCTGTGTATTCTTACTTTGTGAGAGAAGCAAGGACTATACTAATATGGGAGAATACTTATATTCATTGTATCATTCAAATTAATGGAAGGAAACTTGTAGAGATCACTGAATTGTCTTGCCTGCAACGCAAGGCTTCTGGTGTCTCGTAATATCACCCCTCTCACACCTTCATTTGTTAATGGCATCCCTCACTCTCCTCCCCTCGCGCCCCTCACACCAGACGACGAAGATCTTCTGCAGGAAGGATCAGGCTTTTCATACTCACCTTTTGTGCCGGCCGGTGAGTCTCGACCGCTTCATGACCCACTTTTTGCTGGCACGTTTCACTCACGGGAAGTTTGTCCTGCGAGGTTTGAAGGCATTTATTCACACAGGCACAATACAAACGCCCAAAAACCGTTTATCCTACCCAATTACGCTGTTAAATTTTGTTTGCAATGTTGGGTCAGTTTCTTCCTTTTTATCGGTTCTTGCATGCCCTCAAACACCGCGAGTGAACTCCATGGTCAAAGTTGTCTGCTCATATAATTTTTTCCTAGAACTATTTTAACATTCTTCATTTTTGCTTGCGCAGAAATTGAAAACTGCTTCTCCGTATTTTTCACATGAACAAAATGGGTTTTGGTGACTTTTGACCTTTGATGCTGTGCTACTCTGACGATCATTTTGCGTACTTTTAGTGTACTCATTTAGTAATTAATTTTGCCTTTGAAGTTGCTTTCTCTTATGTTTTCTGATTGCACTTTTCATATTTTAGCTGAACTTTAAGGTGCTGGGAAATTCAAAAGCTTCTTTCGCCCTCATTTGCATTGTGCTCGTGAAGACGTGCTGGCTCTCCCGTCCACCACGACACAATTCTCGCCAGCTGCATTTGGACACACAGAAATTTCCCAGCACAATCATTTGTTGCTGGCCTCATTCCTTGGATGCAGTTTTGTGTGTTTTGGGCTTCATTATTTTATCTTCGCATTTTATTGCGTGTATCTGGTAAATTATTGGAACGAAGTTTCGTCGTCTTTCCAGGACTGGTGCACATCATCTTCCTACTACTAGACATCATATTTAACTTTAGTTAACTGCTATTTTTTCCAACTTGGGTGTATTTTTATATCTTTTGTAAGGGTTCTACTTAAACTTTAACATATTTCAATATTTCTCCGCGTTAAACTCCTGATACCCCACTCACTCTTTTTTTGAGATTGACTAAACTAAGGACTAATTCTTTAATACATACTTGAGTTGGCATTGCTTGTATCTACTCGTAGACATCTGTTCATAAGCGTTTCTTTAATTCTGAGCTTCAGGCGTGTATTTCTTCCTCCATCCAAGTGTTTTGCTCTCCTAAAGTATTTCTCTTTAATTTGACGTTTGCAATGCTCTAAAATTACATTTTAAATGACCGGTTTATTCTATAAGGCTATTTTAGCCAGGAGCTTATTCCTACAGTCGCTAAAATGTGCTTTAAGAAGGAATGAAGTTATTTCATTAAAAAATTTATTGTCCGTCGGTAAGACAGTACCATATGCAGTTGTTTAGTCAAAAGTTTATTCGTGTTGCTGTAGTGTCAGGCACTGTGCTTGTGTTCTAACTGACGAGTTACTTCACGTCGCTTACTGGAATTTGAAGAGCCTCACAACATGACCATCATGTCATCACGCATTCCTGAACCATCTTGACGTATAAGCTTGTTTGAATATTACCCACATCTTGCTGTTTTTATCGTACATTAGCGTCACGTTCACACGTCCTAGTTTTTCTTCAAGTTTCAATAATCCTCTGCTTAACAAAAGCTCAAGTTGGGGAAGGAACAGAATAAATTTCATCATTAGATCACTGTTTTCCAATGGTGATCACAGTGAGGAGTTAAACAACTGCAATGTTGGAATTGGGATCATACATCGAGCAAACAATATTGGGAGAGTTTATTTTTGTGAACGTTGGGTTATGAGTCCTACAAAGTTATGCGAGATCAAGACGAGATGCTTCTATTATATGTAGTTCCCGCGCGTTCACGCATCTTCCAGTGATGCTGTCGTATGATCTGCTGTGCGCCCGTCGTTGCGGCAACTTTTCACGGTATATGTACATCAGTTGAAAAGAAAAGATCAATGTTTTTTCTGAATACATTAGTTTAAAAGAGATGATGAGTGAGTTTAAAAATATGTACTTAGCGACTTGACAAAAACTCAGGACCGAGCTTTGCACTGTTCTGTCCGTACTGCAGTCTCCCTCCACTGGACGTACAAGTGTCTCGTAGCTTGCCTCGGCTCAATCCCAGTACAGGAATCACCATCGTGGCTGCAATCGCAAAGAATGTTTTGAACATTTGTGGTGTAATACATGATAATTTTCTCCCAGTGACTGATAATTCAAAAAGATCGTATTGTATAAAGCACTTCCATTTGGGATTGGTGCTGGTGTGTGAACTCGCTATTAAACGATATGGTGAACGTGTTTAATATCGTATACATCTATATTGCACGTAGGATGCACCATCGGAAAATTCCAGAAAAACGGTCATCGATGTTGGATGATATCTTGAAAGTACTATACTTTTATTCCGAAAAATTGGCTACTAAATGAGTCTGTCCCTTTACAGAAGAGTTCTAGGATAGATAAAAATGCTGAAGTTTAACACTTCTGTTTCAAGGAATAGACATACACTTCCTAAAGCATAATGTTTTATCTTGATGTAATTTTTCGTACAAATTCACAAGGTATAAGAAGAAAACATACCAGTTTAATTCATCGATCAGAGTACACTTTCAAACAGAATTTTCGTACAAGAGTAGAAAGAAGAACCAAACAACTTCAAAATAGAGAAAGCAGGTGCTGCTTCTGTCGATGGTACGCAGAGCCCAAGGGATGCTATAATGGAGTAACTTTAAACTTATTACGGAATGCATGTTTGTTGCGTACGTTAGTGACTTCATGTCGTACGGTTGTAATGTCGTTTAGGATTTCGTATTTCTTTCCTATGTTTGTTTTAACTATTGCCTGCTTGTAGAAGTATTTGCACGTTTCACTATAAGCAATGTATTTGAAAATTTATTTCGTTTCCATTTTGCTCTTTTGCTTCCAACGAGTGGCCTTTATTATGTTTTTTTAACCAGGAAGATCCTCAATCTTTAATGACTCCGCAGTTCGATTACCTCAAAATCTTTGAAGAATTCCAATTTTCTCTCAGAACAAGGGCACTAAGTGTCAACCACAAAATTGTGATCGAGACTTCTGATACAAGGATGGAGTTTGAAATAATTTCTGGGTGTCAGCGTGCGATGACGTCCATAAAGAACCTAATGTAAGGCTGTCCTCCTCCGACAGGCTGGCGTTTACCTTGGTGCACTTCAAAAATGCAAGTAAAACTGCGTGTCAAGCTGATCTATCGGTTGACAGTTTCTTGTGTTTTGTTCAGGTGGAGGTGTTATGGGAGGAGCGCGTGGTCCACCGGGCCCACAAGGCCCTGTCGGGCCACAGGGCCCTCCAGGTCCTCACGGCCTCATGGGGCCCCCAGGCCTCACAGGAGAGAAAGGCGAGCCCGGTATCCCGGGCCAGCACGGGCGGCACGGCAACCCTGGTCCTAAGGTTTGTTGGCTGCCCACAAGCACCTGCGCACTCTCGCCCTACCACTTTAAGTTAGACTTAATGGGCTAGAGGACAATGGACAAACTTGTGATCATAGTACATGTATTACTTAACTGCACGATGTTTTCTCGGTTCCTACCTTAATGTGATGCATTCTACTCTACGGCTGCGATTTCAAAGTGAAAGTTTTTATAAGATTCGCATAATATTCATCGTCCCTTTAATCTGTGAGTCTCACCAAAGCTAAGAGCCACTCAACACTGTTTACGTTAGCAATGAGTCACATGAGAACTGGTGCTCTGGCTGCGCCTAGAGTTTGGATCAAAACTTATAGGTATTTTTAACTAAACAGTTCCTGTGAGAATTCCACGGTTTAGATTTTACTAATTCGAAATTATTATAAAGACGAATGTATTGAAGATTATCGACGATTTGTTGTTTATTATATCATGATATATTATATTATGATATATGTAGATAAGTAAACATTTTGTTGCAGAGGAAAATTTATTTTCAATCTACAACGTTTCTTCAGTATTGCACACAAAATGATAGAGTTATGAAGTATGTATAGCACTCATTTTTCAAAGTCAAGCAGCAAATACTCATGATTCTTTTAATATAGGGTGTTCATATCGGACCATTGCTCGTATTAATAGCTCCCTTATATCGAAATATAATCAGCACGTCGATTGACACTTGTTTACGTAAAACTATTCCAGCACGCACCAAATCTAGATGAATGCTCTACATATTCGTAAAAATTCATAATTATTCATTAAATTGCTACATATTCATTACATTTTTCCACATAAAGTAAAATTAAACACTTGGTATAAAACTTAACTATCAGTTAAATGTCAAATTGAAGGTGAAACCGAATTGTAACCTTCGGTTAGAGTGTTAAATATTTGCTGTAAAATCCGTAGAGTGTTATGTTCTGTCAGCTCGATATACTTAAATGTTTGATGTAAAATCCGAAGACTTTCTTGACTTCTATTCAGTGAACTAAATCCATAAGAACAGGTAACAGTTATGTTAATAATAGTGTGCAATAAATAGGTACTATTTATTTGAACACTTTATAGTTCCTATGGTTGTGTTATAAGTTTGATTAGAATTGACTCATTTGAAATTATTATAAACTAGACAGCTACCATGGAAATTCCACGGCTTAAAAGTTATAAAATTAAGGATTTTTAATTCATAATTGCGTTATAAGTTTGATAAGATTTGATTAATTGGAAGTCATTATAAAGATGAATGTACTAAAGATTTATGACGAATTATTGAGTTTTCAATGACTATTTCTCATGAATATGAACAGAATATCCATTCTGTATCTTATCTACCGATAACATGGTTCGGGAAGTACACGTTAAAATTCCTAAGTTTAAAAGTGATGAAATTATGGATCTATGAAATGAAATACATTTTTCAGTTTTACCCGTGGTTCCATCAGAATCTGAACATTTTCATGAATACATACAGAACTTCCTTTCTTTATCTTATCTACTGATAATATGGCCGTGTAAGAGAAGAGAGCTAATAACAGAAAAAATGGGTATTTTATAGTAATCCGGTGCCTTTTTTATCCACAATACAATGCTTAAAATACATGCATGCCCGTTCTGATTTCAGTTCAATAATTTTTCTTCAGTAATAGATAGGAAGTAATGGGACGGACACAGATACAGAGAAAGAGAGATAGAGATACATTGTCCATTATATATGTAGATGATTGTACCATGGGCAAAACTAAAATATGTATTTTGTTTCATGAATCCCTAATTTTATCACTTTTAAACCAAGTAATTTCAACGGGTACTATCAGGACCATGTTATCGGTAGATAAGAGACAGAGGGGAAGTTCCGTATGCATTAATGAAAAGCATTCATTTAAAACACTATAATTCGTCGTAAGTCTTTAATACATTCATCTTTAGAATAATTTTATATTAGTCAAATCTGAATTGTGGAATTTCCCCAGGAACTGTCTAGTAGATCGATAACAGCGGCTTTTGGTACGAAGAATCGGCAGCGCCAACGCTGTGCTTCGGGTGTCAAAAGCTTCCACGGTGATTCTTTTTATTACAGAGGAACACAGAGCATTGAAATGTTCCTACGGTGTTTATAAAAAACTTGTGCTGAATTCCTTGATTTTAGAAGCCATGTCTTCAGTTTGATTGATCCATTTTCAGGGTGACAGTGGGCCTCCTGGTCCTCACGGAGCCCCGGGCCTCAAGGGAGCTATTGGAAGTCCCGGCAAGAAGGGAGCAGAAGGTCCACCAGGTCCACCTGGAGCTCTCTCCTTCCCTGATGGCAACGCTGTCACCATCATCAAGGTGAGGCCTCGGACGAGCTCTCCTTGTTTCCATCGCGAAGACAGTGGGAACATTCATCCTTATCTTAACTTTCTCTCTTCTGAAGTTATGTAAAGTTATATTAAAACTCATTTTCGTCCTATTTACAGTTTTAACTACCAATTTTCAACATCTCTAGCATAATGAAATCTAATCAACATTTTTCAGATGGAGCAATTATCCAATCTTAAAATTATTTTTGTGCTTACTCAATCATATCAGAATACTCAGTAGGTGTGTTCTATACAAACAGTTGATGGCTATCATTTTATGAAGTATCTCTATTTGACTCATCATGTGTTTAAGCGTCGTAACTTAGATGAGTCCTAACAAATTGTTCTGCAATTTTGCTCTGTCAAGATAGATTTGAGTTTAACCCGCAGCACAATGCAAGTACTCACTTTCTTCAAAAAATAGACAAGCAATACAATTTGCCTGCGTACAGAGTTCACGACAGAGTGCTCGTCAAAGTGGGCGAGCACGATTATTTAAAGCAACTTTTCTTTCCTGTTCATAAATTCCTGTATGTCAAACAATAGGAGCTTTTTGACTAATTTTCCCACAATGGAGTTTGTGTTATCTTACAAATTTTGCAGCAACACTTGCCGCTGCCGAAGAAGTAAAATAAACTATTTTGGACGCTTTCGAGCAGGACTGTATGGAGCAGGGTATCTTGATTCTGGTAATTTCTCTTGACGCTGAATTCAAAAAAAGACAATTGTTTATAGAGTACAAACAAAACTAATAAAAAATGAAAACCAATTATCGAAGAACTATTGTTTTGATTAACATGATGGTTGACTTAGACCGACTAGCGGTGCAGTAACTCCCAGAGGTTCTAACTTCCTTACTGTCACCGCCAGCACTGAGCACAGGTCTTAACTAGTTCAGGACTTGTGATGTGTACAATCTCTTCAAATTGATCAGCTTCAAAGTGTCGAAATTTTCGCGTTATTGACTTCTCGAATGCCATCAATAATTATGGGATGCTCTGTTTCAAACTTGCGATAACTTTATTTGTTTCTGTACGATGGAAATATGTTAACACATCGTTGGAGAATATCATATTCAATTGCAAAACATTATTAGCTCTTTCGCCGTAGTTTTTGTGCAGCCCGAGCTCCATTTTCGGTGATAGCGTCCCAGAATTGTATCGGTGGGGCTTGTGTTGAAATTACCCATTAACTTTACGTACATAGCTTAATGATGTTTTATTGCAATAATAATAATAAACTGTCTTTATAACTGCGGGAAAATGGAAGCTCTCTTCAAAATAGAAACTGTTAACTCAGTCGTAGTTTACCTAACAGATCACTCTATTTACAGGTGTTTAGCCAATGGAATGCAGCTACTACTGCCCATTACAGTGCAGAAGTTTACTCTCATAGTTCAGTCATGACTTTTGATAATCATTCTAAAATGGGTGTTGCTTTTGAGGGGTTTATGTAAATGTGAATCGTTTTGTAACTTCATTTTCAAATGAGATAATACTTTTTAATACTTAATCTGTTCTGGTGAAGACTCGTATTCAAAACTATTTCCCATAACTTCTTAACTCCAGGTAATTAATACATTAAACGAATTTCTGAATTCTTCGTAAAGGTTGCTCACAACTTCTTAGTGCAACTCGCACATTATAAAAGTTATAAGCGTAGATTTTTATTTTGACTTCAGTGGAGCATATCACTTGTTCTGTCCTGCTGGCACACGCACAATCAAGCATTTTGTCAGATCTGCCCTCTACATTTATAGCAAATCACGAGATGAATTTTTTATTCAACATTCTCCCCCTCCCTCCAAGTACACGAATAATTTATTTTAGTGATCAAATTGGATATTTCAATTAAAAATTGGGAAATTGTTGCTAATTCAATTAAGAATGAGTTCTACAGAAAGCATTTACCATGCAGCTGAGAACTTTGCAGTGACCGTGTCACGCACTTGGTGTAGACTCACTCAAGAGCAATGAATGAACGCAGATATTCTATCTGCACTTGGACAATGTGGCCGCTCTCTCTTCAACCGTAATCGAGTGCAAAAAATAAAAATTTTGCTGTATGAGGAGTAACATTCAGAGTACTTGAAGCAAACAATTGTCAGAAAATTTCATGGCAACAAAGTTGTACTACTAAGTTGTGGGCTCCTTCCACCTCTTCAGTTGAGCATCAGCTGACGAGTGTGTGGCGCTGGTGAGGGTGTCTGCGAATCACGTGCACAATATCTTCGAATAATAATTTAATACACGCATTCACGAGCTACAACGTGAGAAAAACTGAGTGATGTTCACTATCTCTGCCATAAATATTTTTTCTACTTGTGCATAAAATTTAAATGACATTTGAAAGAAGTCACTACGGTAAAGGGGAGAGATACGTTGATTTCCGCCTCCTCCAGGTGTATTGTGATTGTAGTGTCACATGAGCCATTCTGTGAAATTGTGCACGTGGTTCCTTTACGTGGGTCCCCTCTAAGATAAATCCAGCACTTGTTCAGCTGCTCTCCCTGCCTGTAGCTTCTGTACTAATGCACTAGTTGTGTAACCCCTACTAGGGTGACCGGGGCCAGAGAGGACGGCGAGGCCGACCTGGGCCACCTGGCCCAGCTGGGCCTAAAGGGGAGCACGGCTTCCCTGGCTGGACAGTAAGTACTTGGATTCAACCTGACGAAGCCTTGCTTCTAATATGTTCAAATCCGTGTGAATCAAAACTTTAATCTTGTGTTTTGTTGCGTGAAATTGGCCTGGAAATGTACTTTTTCTGTTTTAAAATCTAGCACCTGGATATGCTCTCTGGCAATTTCAATACCTGATGAAATTTAACTCGTTTTTACATGTTAATTAATGAGTAATGTTGTTAAAATTGTGAGCGTTGTAGACCGTTTACTCAAGCTATGCGTGGGTAAAACTGTTCAAAAATCAGAATTCCTGATTCTTTTGTTCATTTACTGAAAAAAAAATCTCACGGAAATCAGTTTATTAGAGAATTTCAAATATGGCGTGTTTAATATTTTTTGTCTTTCTGAAACTCATTAGATAATCATTTAAAAGTTTTTACTTTGTAACTGACTTTCTTTCCTTGTAATTTGACTTCAATGTGTTCAGTATTAATGCAATTCAAACATCTTAAACTTTTTTGTAAGTTTCGCGGGAAAACTTGTTTTCTAAAAAACTACTCCTATATTTGAATTGTTTTAATGTTAAGTTATTGTGTGGAAGCACTCGCAGTTTGAGCAGTTACTTAAGACATCGATTACGTCTTGCATGCGCTGCAAGAGGCGGGGTTAGGGAGCTGAGCTAGTTAGTTGCCTCATTAATGAGTGTCTTTTATCTCATTTGAAAATCTCTAAAATGAAACTGTAATAATTTCAAACTCTGTGGATGGAAATCGCATGAAGATGAGCGAGTCTGATGTCAGAAAATTAAAGCTGCCTGCCCTCACAACACATTATTAGCTGGCACCCACTTCCTTACGTATCAGGAGTTCCCTACCTGGAGGACATGAACCTCTAGGAGGTGCGTGACTGTGTCACAAGGGAGTCGTGAGAAATGTTTTAAAGTCAGAACTAAAGTTGTGTGGAGAGAAATTACAGCGCTTTTGTGCGTATTGGAGTATGATTCGGGCTGAGATCTTATCTCAAAAAGCTTAGGGCTCGTGGAGACCTCTGATATACACAAGGGACTCTTGGGGAATGAAGTTTGGATCTTCTGTCGTAACCCAACGCCAACACTCCTGGGAGTGTCGCGTTCATGTCAATTTCTTTTCCTGACTCTTCTTTGTTCTGTGCGCTGCGTGGACAGAACATGACTCAAGTGGTGAGTACTTCACTTTATTTTACTCGCTATGCAAACTTTAATTATTACATTGGTTCAGGTCTTTTGATGTTATAGACTTTTACTTGCAGTATTAGCCTATTTTGAAGTGGAAAGTCATTAAATAACAGTTTAGATTTTTATGGTAGAATAGAAAGGCAAAAGTAGGCTTATGTCTTCACCAAAAGTTTAAAAAATATTTGAATGTTTTTTTACGCAATTCTGGTGCAAAAACGTATACAATGCTCCGTGCCGTACTTTGTCCACTTTATTTTGATTGTTGGGCTTGCGGTCAGATGGAGCTGTGTGGGGTGAGTAATTTTTTTCTGTTCCAGTCTAAGCGAGCACCAACCTGTATAACCCAAACTAAAGAGAGTTATTCACTCGACGATAAAATTGCATGGAGTGAGTTCATCACAGATGTACAGTAATGACAGAACGTAGAAATAATTGTACCGCCTCTCCTGTTAACATTTGGTCCCTTTTAATGCCGTTTATGTACATGCCACCATCCACCGGGTGTGTGTGCAAACTCTAAGCTATTTTGTGAAACCCTTTTTTATTTATGACTCCTAAAATAAAGTTTAACTTCAATCCCAATGCATACCTACAGTACATGCCTTCCAAATAACGAATTTCTTTACTGGTACTTGGTCTAGCTTTCTGAATATCATAAAAACTAAGAAATTATTAACCTACGTATTTGGTGACCGAACTTACCATTTTATGTGACCTGTGGGAAAGAAACGCGACTAGACATAGACCTCTTTCCCTGAATGAATAATGAATGTCCCTCTGTGATGTACCTCAAAATTATAAACGTTGCAAAATTCTTCTTGAAATTTGTTCCTATGCACTTTTTAATAGGGCAGTGAAACGCCTATCCTGCAAGTTGAACTTTGGATATTTTTAAAACCCATTTCTGCTCATTTTTTATTCTACACAAGTTTTTTGTTTTAAATGTTGCTTCGTTTCGAATAATAGTGCATTCAAGAACATTTGTCCTTCGAAGTTGTAGCTGTTGTAAGTCTTTCACTCATCAAAATGCGTTCTCTTCCTTTATACTCCATTTATAAGAACCTTCTCAGTTACGTCCTGCGTGCTAGTTTCTTATAAAGCTGCATTACGTCATCGAAGGTTCTAAATAAGTAATTGCCTATGTAGATAAAGCTCTGAAGCCAGAGCATGAGTTGCGCTAACGGTTCTCATGAAGGAAAATTTCCAGAGAATAGTTTCAGAAAACAATGGCACAGAGATAGGTTATCGACTCACTGTAAAATCAGCAGTGCTGATGGTAGGAATCTGTAAAGATTTTATTGCTTGATACACTTTTTCCTACTTTTGTGTAAACAGCCCACGTACGATCTTTCATTCCGTAATTATTCCTATGCAATTTCCATTTCTTTAAATGTGGCCAGCAAAATTATGTAAATTATTTCAAAAACTTTTCTTGATCGCATTCATTTCCTTCTGATCTATAGTTTTGTGTGAAATAATCGTCCGATAATTAATAATCATTTTGTAGTCTTGAATATTTTTGTGACATGTGCGACACGCTAATTTGCTTCTAGGATACATTTTAAATACACTAGAAATTTCCATTAAGCGTTCCTACATGATTCTTTTTACGACATCTATGTTCGTGGTTATTCTCATTATTTTGATACGTTTAACATACATGTGATCATTTTCTTATCATTCATTCATGTAGCAGTTTCCGTGCGTCTCATCATTCAATTTTCCTTATAGGGTAGAGTTGGGCCTATGGGTCCTGCTGGGCCAATGGGTCCACGTGGGCCCCCTGGCTATGGTATGCCTGGCCTTAGAGGTGAACCTGGCCCCCCGGGACTCCCTGGGCCTCCTGGCCCCCCCACCAACAGCGGCTATCTGGTGAGTGGCAGCAGGTGCGATTGTATCATAAATTTTTCCTGTAGCTAGACACTTGAAGTATGAAAATGCTGTTGCACACGTACATTTTGTTGTTATACATGGGTCAGGTCAGAACACCTGTGTCTGGCTAGAAAACGAGCATCAGGATAGAATGTGTTGAGCATCGCTACCATACACTACAATAAAAAATCTAGCAGTCAGGTCTGCACCTTTTCAGAGTGAAAATATAAGTTTCGTAAGGCGCTGCAGCAGCCTGATGGTAACAGGGATACAAAACAGTGTTCTCTCGATATTTTACGGTTTGTTTACTGCGGACTCTCTACTTCGCGGGTTTTCGAAAATTAATAGTGTAAAATATTGATTATGGTATTTTCGCTGTTTTGCGGGTTTTACGGTACTCGTTCTGCCCATACATAGTACGTGTTATACAGTAATGTATGAATTTGATGAATTTTGCTTTAAAAAATCATAAAATGTATAAAAATACATTGAAAATAATAATTCTAACACTAAAAGAATATTATAAATCGTAAAAAATTAAGATTTACAGTAAATAGCGTGTTTACTTAGTGGATGAATACGCCAAAAACAAAGAGTAGAATTTGCGCAGCGGACGCTTGAGACGACACTTGCCGACGTGAGATTGTAAACACACGAGTGATTGACTGATAGAAAGCGGCAAATCAGAGAATGCTGTTCTGTATCCCATTCGCTGATTGGCTCAGTAACCGTCGCGTTGCATGTTGTTTTCTTCCATTCGAGCGGAGTTTCCGCTCACTGCTCTTCCATTTCGCGCTAGCATCGGACTATCGTGTGTGCGTAGTTATAAAATGATTTTATATTGTTATTTTGTGTGATAATAAAATAAATATTGCGTCCCTATATCGTGGATTTTCACTTATTGCGGGTGGTCCTTGAACGTAACACCTGCGATAAGTGAGGGAACACTGTACAGCACATACAGCAAGCCTACGGCGAACAGAATGTCACGTGCCGCAAAAATTCCCCAACGGGACAAGCCACGGCCTTTAGCACGCAGAACCACTCAGCGCGTCTCCACAGGCTAACAACCCATTTCCCAGCACTCGGAAATACCCAAGCCACACTGGCCATCAACTTGCAACGCTTATGTACTCGAGTATTTTAGTATTCAACACTCAACCACTCCAACGCCCAAGTACCCAACGTCAAATTTTTGACAAGACTAGCAAAAATAGTCAACACGCTATAGATATAAGTAAATTTTGCTTGTTTCTAAACGTTATAAGAGCACAGCACGTTCTGCGACTAATGCTTTTTATGGCAAGGTGTACTCTGTTTTTGAATTAAAAATCATGGTAGTAAATTCTTCATGTAAGGCCAGTATTGCTGTTGTAACGCTCAAGAAAATAATTGCAATTTTTCTATATTTATACGGAGTAACATGATTCAAGTACACATGCATGCACTTTATTTATATGCATGCTCTGTATTTGCATACATACACTGTATTTGCATGCATGCACTGTATTTGCATGCACGCACTGTGTTCCCACGAACTGAGATCACGGCTCTGCCAGGGCACGACCCACACAGACGGGGCGCCTCCTGGACTCCACACATTTGCTGGACCTCCTGGGCCTCCTGGGCCTCCTGGGCCTCCTGGTATTCCTGGTGTGTCTGAAGGAGAGAACGGTCAGCTGTACGTACCTGTGCCTGGACCTCCTGGACCTCCTGGACCAAAGGTGCTGCCTTATACGTGAACAAAATTGATAATATTAATATGAAGCACTGAATAATTCATTTGTTCCTATGCATGTTCTTAGTCAGTACATCATAAATTCTATCCAATTTATCTTTTGAAGTAAAGGAATAGAACTGTTCTACATCGTAGCAGATATGTGACCACTTTTATCTTTTCCCTGTAAATAATACTTCATAGAGCGCAATATCTTCCTATTTGAAGGCACCTTTACCCAACCCACGCATTCCCTCCTCCTCCACCATTTCTAGAATTCTGCGATTTATTATTTGTTTCTCACAGGGGGATCCAGGTCCTGCAATTGAAGGGCCTCCCGGTCCTCCCGGAGCCCCCGCTGTGGGGGACGCTACCGTCGCTGTAGGTTAGTTGTATGCATTTTAATTTCTAGAATTTTTTTTTCAATTCCATTTCATTTTGTCGTAAACAGAGAGGTCTGGAGCTGCGACCCGTGTACTCGAAAGTGACGAGGCAACTTTTTTTAATTCAATTGGAAAACCATGAATAGATTCCTTCAGATATGATGCTGTAAAATCAATGTATTTTCGTTTCATGAATTATATGAAACTTTCCTAGCAAAATTATCTACTTTCACGACCACTTAATTTGAGTGCTCGTTCAAGCTTTTAGTTCTTCTACTTTTTCACCAACATTCTTCAGTACCTACTATGGTAGGACTAATTAATCCTGAATTATCTTCTGCTTGTTTATCCACAATGATTGTAAGACTTTGTTGTAGGTTTATTTTAGGGTTAAGGGGATTTTCTTTACTAATATTTTTCTAGTGAAGTAGAAGAGGCTTCGTGCCGGGGACTTCGGTGCCCTGGCACTGCAGCTGCTCTGCCTGTGTTATTTCTCGCTCCATTTCAGTGACGAGGTGATCTTTGTTGCACAAGACAGTATTTGAGTTGCAGTGTTGTCCCGTGTCTAAGGAATATTTGGAGCTCAATCAAAAATTGTTCAAGTTGTGTGTGAGCATTGAGGAGCTTATCCTCTTCTCACGTCATCGTAATTCTTGTAGTTTGATGTATTGAAAACCATTTTGATTAAAGCTTTAAATATTTCGCAGTCTCTCCTACTGCCTTGAAAGTAAACACTACTACTGCGATTCTTTCATTTTAAGTTTTGTTAACCCTAAAAACTCCTTATATATTTTTGGATATCTTGTTAACATTGTTGAATTGGGCAAGTGCTTCTCAAGTACCGTCGTGTTTCTCGGCTACGCCGATCTTCAGATTGTATCTGTGTGCGTGTATCTACTGTTGCTGAGCCTTTACAGGGCCTCCTGGACCTCCTGGACCTCCTGGGCCTCCTGGAAGTGCCAGCTCCGAGGCCCCCAGCATCGTCCCTGGCGCCGTCACCTTCGTCGACCGTCAGACGATGCTCAAGGTTTGCAGGCAAAGAGAACAGCAGAACTGCAGCATTTATGTGCCAGAGCCTGATTTCAATCTTAGAAACTTTTAGTAAACAGGAATAGTCAGGTTTCTAAATCAAAGCGGTTAACAAGATATTAAGAAATATTCATTTTATGGATACAAATGTTAATGTTTTCAGAGTTTAGGTTTACTTTCGTATTCTTTTGCAATAGAAAGTACTCCCTCCGGTCGGAAATATTTGCTACACGGGGAGAAAACTCTCTGTGTTTTAGTGTTTTTTAACGAACATCTGTTTTGAGTACAGTAGACTATCGTACAGTGTGTTGAACACAAATTTTTACCTTTGATAAATAATAGGGTAAAAGTTAATATAATTTCGTCTTTTTCCTTTTCCAGATAATATTTAAAAGTTCTTAAATTACCCGCAGGATATGACACACTATCAAAATTCAGCAAGACAATGCTCGACCACACATACATACATACATTCAACTGATCCCTAATTTAAGGAAGCGTCGGAAAAATTAGGCTTGAATATTGAAATTGTTAACCAGCCTCCAAACTGTCCAGACCTGAATGTACTTGACCTCGGTTATTTCAATCCAATCCCTTCAATATCAAAAATCACCACGTAACGTTGATGAATTAATTGAAGCAGTGACAGATAGCTTTGATGAATTACGGAGATCAACATTGCACAACATTTTCCTTACTTTGCAGCAGTCAATTGAAAAGATTCTTTTGGCTGACGGTGGCAACAATTACAGCTTCAACATCTGTCGAAAGTATACCTAGAAAGAAAAGGAATTCTTCGAAATTCAATTCAGATCTCAGAAAAATTGAAGAACAAATTAACAAGTATTGAGTAAATATAGTGGCAAATATGTTTCTTCTGTTGATATATTATCAATTTCATGTATTTAATTACAACGTAAAGCTTCTCTTTTGTTATTTAACTTATTAAAAATACTATTCATTGATGTTTATACAGTATCAATTTGATGTACTGAATTGCAGAATAAAGTTTATCTTTTTGTTATAACCAGTAGTTTTGCAAGTATCCTTCCTAAAAGGCTTACAATTGTTTTGGAGCAAATATTTTCCACCAATTTCAACATTGATATGGACTAACTATTTCCGGCCGGAGGGAGTATTTATTTTTGTATCTTTGTATTGGTATGAAGACTTTATATTGGTTCACCAAACATTCAGCACAAAAGATTTATTAATTTACTAGAGAGTATGGAGAGTATTTATTAGAGATTTACTAGAGAGATCTCTTAAAACACGGCCGCCCTTCGGTGCTCAATCGTGTCTTTAGATGTTTAATATGATATTGATGTGATTTTTCACAGTGCATAGTGGGTGTTCAAGAATGATCGTTATATTCAAATATATATCAAATGTTTAAACTTATATTTCATTTCATTTACAGTGTTTGTTTATTGACGTGTTCGTATATTTTAAATTCAATATTTAAACATAAAAATAGCTATTTAAGTTTCACAAGGCTGGAAAATTCCCAGCTGATGTTACTAAAAAAAAGAAGTTAACAGAAAGCTCATCAGGTCCACAGTGGAGAGTATGGTTACAGCGACACATAGCTAAAATTTAGAGTCTTTGAAGTTTAAATTCGAAAAGAAATGAGCAAAAATCCCTGAAAAAGTCACTGGTGACTTATGCAGGTCGTTCTCTAAATGTCTTCTGCTTGTTATCAACGCAGACGGAGGCATATTGAATGGAACCTGTTAAATTACAGCTAATACATATTCAAATACTAATTTCTTTTTGTTGCCTTTGTATACATTTTTTTGGCAGCCCATGTATTTCTCCTTTGAGGTTCTCTCTCTCTCTTGCTGTTTTCAGACACCTCATGTATTTTATGAATATAATTAACCCGAACTCAAGGGTTCATTGGTATTTTCAAAACTGTTGTTTTTATTCGAGTTAATTGGCTTAAGCTTTGAAATTTTGAAAATCAACGCTGAGAACTTTTTTTGTGCAGATGAGTGGGGCCACGCCGGTGGGCGGTATGGCCTTCCTCCTGGACGAGGAGATCGTACTCGTCAGGGTGTCTGAGGGCTGGCGCTACGTCCAGGTGCTGATGCCTTCACATTTACAGTGGTTGTCTGCCCCACTGTTAATTGCTAAGGACATATATCCTCTTCTGGGTTGCGCTCTATTCATGCCTGCATAGTACATGTGTCCACATATGAAGATGGTTGCTACTAGGGAAGTTCTCAAATGAGACATCTAAAGACCTTGCAGCTTATATCACAAGAGATCCATTCACTCATGCGCCTACGCATGAACACCACAACCGTGTTGTCGGCCTGGAGTAGCTTTGCTATTGCGTCTCTACGCTCTTCTTTAACTAAATTTTTTGATGTCCTGTAATTGTGAATACCTCATCAAATTTACAATACTTAATTGTTCAGATGTAGATGAGGCTGTGCGTGGAAAAATGTCGCGTAATTTGTACTGTAATGTACTTCTTTACTGCGCAGTACATTAGTTGATTTTATTTCTGTGAATTGCTACGGATGAAGTAAGCTGATCCTGAAAGGCCAAAGTGCAGTTGAGAACTGAGAAAGGACCTAATGAATTCATGACTGAAAAATGTGTACTTGTAAAATAATTTATCAATATGATGCACGAATCACGCAATTTTAATAAGATTGAAAGTAGTTGTTTAGGCATGGTAGAAAAAGGGTTTAAGAAAATTTTTATGTTAAATTCGACTTGCAAACACGGGAAGTATTATTGTAACGTGTAAAAAGACATCATAAATCTAATATTTTAAAAGAAACATTTTGTCTGTAACATTTTTTAAGTTATTTCAATGATTAAAATACAATTTAACAATGGTGAGCTCATTCATAGTGTGTCGTTATTTTATATACATTATATGGCAGCACACATTAGAAAGAAGCGACTCCCTGTGATCTGCAGAGCTTAAACATCGAGACAGAAGACGCATAGTCACATCATGTGGATAGAATAAAAGATTACCAAGCTGTTCGTGGAGTGGAAGAAATCTGTGCGATTCATGATGGTCAAACGAAATTAGCCTGTAGAGTGGCTAATGACTTCGATACTAGGCTAGCTGATTTTGTACAAGTTTTATGGTTGACCCATACATGGTGATGAAATTAAAATACTTGACTAAAAAAGCAGGAGACCATTCGTTGAGGCTGTTGTGGGTAGTGAGTGTGTGTCTCGTTGACTTAATTCTACCTTTATTCAAATAACCTTTGCTTCAGTTGGGTCCAGTGGTGCCGCTGCCAGCACCCACTCCTCCCACGCCTTCCACCACCTCCACAACGGAGACTCCCGTGTCTCCCAGCCTTGAGGTGGACTCTCTGGTCAACGGAAAAGACGGTCCCGTGGTGAGTCTTTAATTTGCGATGCAGCAGAAAGAATGATTACAAAATAGAGAGAAATAAGAGAATTTTTACTTAATGTAGAGGCCTTAATTGTTTAAGGAAATCCTTTAGGAGGGCAAGTGCCGTGGACATTCATACAACTTATTAGGGAATATCTCTTTAGGTATTTGAGTTCATGTTCATGGGGAGCTGAGGTCCTAAATTGTGCTTAAAAACCTGTATGTGGGGATTAGTGTACGGGCTGTTAAGGATGTCCTTGGATTGCTCACCCAATATTGCTGAATTAACGGTGCAAGAGAGCAATTTCCTGTGGGATGGTGCGGGCAAACTTCACTGTCTTGTGTTACCAGTGATCACCACGGTCGTCAGAATGAGGCAGAACTGTAGTCGTCGATAGTAGGGTGAAATCCTTGCTAACAATAACTGGGGAATTTATGCATCACTATTTATTGTTCTCTCATGTTTAAAATTTGTTCAAACCAATTATTACGTTTGTATTTGCGCTAATGTGTAGCTATGTCTGAGAGACGAGGTCTGGTTGTTGAATCATCCTCACTCACACAATGCGTCGTGAACCTTCTCTTCCTCGCCATGTTTAAGGCTCTCATATTTTTGCTTGCTTCACTTTCACTGGGCAGCAAGGATACCCGCACATGGTGAGTCTCTGTGACTTGCATGAATTTGGACTAGCGACATTCCTGTTCAAAATTTGGATCTTTGTTTTTGTTTTATTCGCACCGTAACACACTCTAATTCTTATGAGAAGTGTTTGTAGCGACTTGAAACAGAAGTTGCTTATTTGTCTTGTATTTTTTTTACATCAATGCTAGTCATTTCGGTTTGTAAACAAAAGCATGTTGCACCAGCTGAGTATCCACTTTTCATTTACGTCAAAAGGTAAAATTAATGGTCATTACCCTATCCAAACTAGGGTTGCTGCATTTCATTTCTTCAATTATTGTAATATCTATTAAACTAGCCACAAGCAATGATACCCACTAGTTATTATCGCCTTCTTCTTGTAGATTACCGAAACTATAAACCATAACTTCAATCCCTTGCTTGGAGACTCATCTTATTTCGCAGCAAGTTTTGATTTCTTGTAATTTTTCCTCTGAGGAAAAATAAGTATTTCTCAGCATGAGGAGATCCTACACCAGCAAGTTACTGTGAAGCAACAAGTTCTCTTATTTACCTATAAAAAAATTCATGAATGCGCTTACCCAGCTCTATCGGGTGTCCCAATTTTGTTCCGAATGTACAATGGTTTGTGTTGATGCACCAAAATTGATTTTACTCTGGCAGCATTGAACTTCACTGTTTGTTTCGAATTTTTATACTTCTCACTGATTCACTCTTTACTTCTTTGTTGGTGCTCTTCATAGCGGACGAGCTTCGTAAAATTCAACTATTGCTCCATTTGAGTATTACGTTTTGTCAACTAAGACAAAATAACATGCGTCCAATTTTCTAACCTTGCTCTTCAGCTGCGGCTGGCTGCCCTCAATACCCCCTACACGGGGGGGCTCCGAGGCATCAGGGGGGTCGACTACTCCTGCTATCGACAGGCACGACAAGCTGGATTGAAGGGAACCTTCCGTGCTTTCCTCACTTACCGGACGCAGAACCTCGACTCCATCGTCCGCTACAGCGATCAGGAACTGCCTGTTGTCAACACAAAGGTATTGTATCTAGTATTTTTGCTTGAGATCTAGTCGTTTCTCTAACTTATAACAAGTTTACGAGAAGAGTACCCCTAGTAGTTATTGCACACTTGAGTAGTAATGGCAAAATATCTACGTATTCTAATGAGTGTTGGAAGAACTAACTCAGGTCTTTATTTAGCGCCCTCTTCCTGATTCTTTTTCCTGCAAAACTGGGAACAGTCTGCTCATCTGAGTTAGTTGTTCCGTAATGTATTATGTCAGAAGTTACGAATCAGACGTCACCCTAAGTGCAAATTGTTGATATTCATTTCTTGTAGTTTAGATGATTTAACGGTTGACGAATTTCCAACTAGAAAGATATGTTATGTTGATTTCAACAAAATTAAACGCGTAGTTAAGTCCATTTTTCTTGTGTGAAAATGTTAAGATATGTAGTGATATTGTATGTTTAAATCCCTAAAGCTTATTTACGACAGTCAAATCTCTTGCTTTTACGTAAGTCGATTTTTATTCAACTTTCAGTAAGTTCGAAAAAGTTGCCTGATTTGGTGGGTCGTAGATTGTATCTCAACTTGCTCTCAGCCAGCGTTACAAGTTATCATATGTTCAAAGCATTAGGAATAACAAAGGTTCAGTATTTTCTAGTACAATGAGGTGAGATGAATCTGCTCGCATGCCAATGGTTAACAATTGTGGACTTAACAATCTTAAGCTTCTACGGAAACATATTTTGTGAAAAGGAAATTACCTACATGGACTAAACTAATGCTATATGAAAATCATAACGTTTTGCTGAAAGAGAAACAAGAAGATAAATTTCAGTAGAAGTGAATGTACAACAATTCGATAATTTAGTGGTACTTATAGAGAGATGTCTCCCAGTACTGGAAGATGATCCTAACTGATGACGTTACAGTAGTGAAGGTGACGCGCCTAATGTAAGTGAAGAAATCTGAATAATTTTATGACTTAAGCAAGTCAAATATGCAAGCTAAGCAAAATGTCTTGTTCATTCAATTGTAAATGTTCATTCTCTTGCCTGTACTCCATCATTTTGTTTTCACGAAGCTTGTTCAAGTCTTTTGCACGAGAGTAAGGGTCTTGTAATTAATTACATTTCGCTTCTTCTCATCGTAATCTGCAATGACGCTACCAAGCAACAAGGTATTTTGGACCAGCTCATCTCTTATTATGCTGTTTATCAAAATTCCTTTACTTACATTTCTGCATTCGTACAGAAATAGTACTGAAGTAATCACGTTTCATATTAGTTTATGAAGTCATTACTCGGTCTATTTTTCCTCACTCAGGGCGAGGTGCTATTCAACAGCTGGAGGGACATCTTCTCAGGTGCTGGAGGTCTCTTCTTCCAGAAGCCGCGCATCTTCAGCTTCGATGGAAGAGACATTCTACATGACCCTGCCTGGTGAGACTGACTCTCTCAGCAGTGGTAAAAGCAGTCCGGTGTATATTTATAACATTTGTGAAACCACATCTCACTCGCTGAAAGAGCTCCTAAAATGCTAGTTAATATTCAGAGCCAGTACTAATATTTTGGAGTTCTTGTGCTTGCACTTCTGTCGATTGACGATCAACTGTCATTAAAAATATGTTGATTGCTTACACTACATCACGGCTACACTACATCACGGCTACACTACATCACGGCTATACTACATCACGGCTACGCTATATCGCGGCTACACTACATCACGGCTACACTACATCACGGCTACACTATATCACGGCT
>VCRD01004190.1:12035-24969 GCA_006783055.1 Trinorchestia longiramus
GGCAAGGACAGGGCTTAGGGCAAGGACAGGGCTTGGGGCAAGGACAGGGCTTGGGGCAAGGACAGGGCTTGGGACAAGTACTTTCACTAGAAGGATGTTACTAAGCTGATTAGATGTAAAATAACCTTCATTCGGTCACTCAGTGTAGTATATTCCCGTGACATTTCTGCTCACAATATTTCTTTTTAAAAATAATATGGCTCTACAACTACACATTACCACTGAATACGAAAAAAGTTTTTTTTTCTTTACAATTTCTGCCTGCTACGGCAGACTTCTAATCCTGGTGCAGAAAAATTTCTTAAGAAGAAACACTCCACCACATTCGCCCCGGAGTCGCCATATTTAGTTTTACAGTGCATGAGTAATTTCGAGTTCCTCGAATAATAAGTGCTAAGAAATTAAACTATCCGAGTGAAGGTCAAACTATCAACCATCTGCTGATATTTAAACAATATCATACCTGTAACGTTTTAAATATTAACCTAACCTAAATTTCAAATATAAATGTGAGCTCCTAAACAGTAACACCATTTTCAATCCAATCAACTTGCGTGAACATCTTTACGTAAATATTAATCTCTTCAATCAAATTGAAGAATGCAAACATTTAACACATTTCCTGCGAAGTGACCCACTGGTGAGTCATTCAGGTTAGGTTCTGCAATTTTTTTCAACGGACTTTGTGTATAAAGTAAAGATTTACATCGGCTAAGCGATCGCAGGAAACGTTAATTATTAACTCGAGAAAACTAAACGTGTAAGCCTCCACCAACTTAACCTACACCCAAACCCAACTCTGCATTTTGTCAAGGTTAAATAATTTCTAATTCCGCTAAAAATATGCAATAAGAAAGAATTTTCCTTGCTTGGCTGCAGCCTCCGGCCACAGCATGATTTCATTCGTCCAAATTTTGGGCCTTGGATTCAATGGAGCATTGTAGTACGAAAATATAATTCTAGCATCACACCTACTGAAAAGCGAACGATTTGAAGTTCTATATACATAGGTCACGCGAGACCGTGTTAGACAGAACGTGATTTGTTATCTAGATTCACGGTTTTCAAACGTTCTTAATCAACAATCTTAATTTCATATATATTTCATTAAAGTTTATTACTTTGTAATATATTTCGAGGCTTTAACATCATTATACAGGAAAACTTACATGCTGGCATTAAATATTGAAACCACCTTCTCGTTCATTCATTCATTTATGCTATAAAATCCACCTAAATACCATTTTCAATCCTGTTAGCTATATCACTGACGCATAAACGCATGCTGTTACATCACATTTTCTTTTTAGTAAATAGGTTAAGTTCTACCACTTTGGGAAATAAGCACACTACCTACACATACTTGCCCTCTCAGTTTTCCCCTAACGATTGAATGCAACACCTGTAGCAGAGAACACGGTTAGCATCACATATTAGGTATAGCAAGTTATTGTTCGAAATCTGCCTAACTCAACATACGATCATGAAAAGCTATGAGGATCCAACTTCTGTCTTTGAATTTTAATCTCAACTTAAACAGTTTCAACTTACACGCAAGCAGCCGAGGACGTCATCTTTCCTGTAAAGCTACTTATTGCTGTGAATCTTTTTTAAATGACACCGTCAATTAAGTCTCCTAACGTGTATTAGTAAGAGCAAGACCCCGAAGTTGAATTTCTAAGCCAAACTGTTTAATCCCCAGCCAACCAAGCCAAAGCTCCCTCATAATGCCCAGTCTGCTCACTGTCTGAGAGACGCCGGTGCGGAGTAACTAATTCGGCTCACTGACGCATCCTAGATCCGCAAATTCAATCGTACCATCTCCATCCGTCCGTTTCTAAGTCTTGGAAATACATTTTGTCATTTTTCTGAAAATTGCTCAGAAAAATTCTGCAATAGAATCTTTGTGAAGCGTTAGCAACTGATGCTCGTGATGCGTTTGGGACTGGCGTTGGATTCTCGAACGCGTCCGAAGTCCATGCCTGGTATCTTCAGAAATTATGCAAATGCAGTTAGTAAATCACACGATTAGAATTGCTGGAATTCCGGTTTAGATCCCAGACGTGCTTCAAATTTTTTGCTTCATCGTAAAGAATTCTTGTCTCGTTTACTAAAGGATAGGGTTATGTTCGTATGGTTGCGTACATAGATCTTCATGAAGATTTTACAAAGTTTTCTCATCGGGAACCTTAAGCGTCCTAAAGCTGAAATTCATTCTCTTCATTCTTATACGTTGTGAGAGCAATAAATCGTGGGCTCTGCTCATAGGCTTCCACCCAACCGCATGCTCAGTAGTTTTCTTATAGGGAGTAATAAATCCGTAGACTTTCACATATTTTAAAAAGGAATTCAATATATGTTTTTTTTTTGTTTTAATAATCACATATTGATGCATCCACTACGATTGAGGTAATCCAATATGAAACCTCTTTACACTTTCATTGTATGAAACGCTGTAAATGAATAAAATAAAAACTAAAGTAGAATGATATCAAAATAAATAATTACAATAATCAATGTGCATGAAGAAAGACAGTGGAAAGCAATGATTAGCGTATGTCTAACCAAAATAAATGAAGAGTAGAATCAAGTTTTCTAATATATATCAAGCAATAAATAGTAAGCCAACTGTTGTGTTTTCACTTCATTTTTTATGCATAAGCTTTTGAAATTAACTTTTCAGCTGACTTTAGGTTTGAGGGAAGATCATGCCTATAAAAATTACGCTCTCTAGTCGGAAAGAGTTGATACTTAGTTGCATTGTTTTTAAGGTAATTTATTTTCTAAGTGTGATAAAAAATAAGCTGAATATAGTCGAGCACATCATGAAGGCGTTTAATACAGTGCAGCCACATCATGAAAGTGTTTAATACAGTGCAGTCACAGCAGGAAAGCGTTTAATACAGTGCAGCCACATCATGAAGGCATTTAATACAGTGCAGCCACATCATGAAGGCATTTAATGCAGTGCAGCCACATCATGAAGNATCGTGGGCTCTGCTCATAGGCTTCCACCCAACCGCATGCTCAGTAGTTTTCTTATAGGGAGTAATAAATCCGTAGACTTTCACACATTTTAAAAAGGAGTTCAATATATGTTTTTTTTGTTTTAATAATCACATATTGATGCATCCACTACGATTGAGGTAATCCAATATGAAACCTCTTTACACTTTCATTGTATGAAACGCTGTAAATGAATAAAATAAAAACTGAAGTAGAATGATATCAAAATAAATAATTACAATAATTGATGTGCATGTAAAAAGACAGTGGAAAGCAATGATTAGCGTATGTGTAACCAAAATAAATGATGAGTAGAATCAAGTTTTCTAATATATATCAAGCAATAAATAGTAAGCCAACTGTTGTGTTTTCTTTTCATTTTTTCATGTATAAGCTTTTGAAATTAACTCTTTAGCTGACTTTAGGTTTGAGGGAAGATTATGCCTATAAAAATTACTCTCTCTAGTCGGAAACAGTTGATACTTAGTTGTATAGTTTTTAAGGTAATTTATTTTCTAAGTGTGATAAAAAAATAAGCTGAATATAATGTAGCACATCATGAAGGCGTTTAATACAGTGCAGCCACATCATGAAGGCATTTAATACAGTACAGCCACATCATGAAAGCGTTTAATACAGTGCAGCCACATCATGAAGTTTCATACAGTGCAGCCACATCACGCACATATCTTGTGCAAGTTTACGAAAGTTCTCTACGGAAAACTTCAATACTGGCTTAATAATTCACGCTGTTACTTCTATTGAGAAGTTCTTAGCTACTTGATATGCATGGTCAAAAATCGACTAACCCAACAAATTACCTGTCTGGGCTTCTTTTGTCCTTTTTTCCTAGTTAACCTCTCTCTCCGCAAGGTGGCCGGTGGTGAAGTGTTGATCTGGAACGGAATTTCAACGACACTAGACAACTTCAAGTTCTGAGAATCAGAAACTCGTCAGATCCATTCCCAGTCTCGAAAACCACATGCAACTGGTGCCTCTTACTTCGACATATGGATGTTTTCTAAGTAAGATAATAGCTTGACGTTAACCGCACAGGTAACTTCTTCATACCTTCCCTCCCTCAAATATCCTCGCTCAGTAATCAGTGACCCTCGCTCTGCCTGATCACCTGCCCCTCCAGACTTCAACTCAAAGATGCTGAATAAAACAAGTTTATTTTGAAGAAGTTGGTTCAAGATATGAGTGATTTACGAGCATCTAGGAAGTTCCCACAAGATAGAACTAACATGATGTGTGTGCGTGTGTTGTGGTTGCACGATAAAATCATTTCTACAACTATATTTTGGTCCATATACTTTGTAAAAATTCATTTTGATCATAAATAGAATTTTCATTGTTTTATCGAGTTTGAAGGTTATCCTCCGTTCTAGCTAGCGTTTGAAAATCTTTATCTAATGAAGTACCTGGTAATTAGAGCACATCTTTTGTTTACATCCCGAGTATAAGAAAATTTAGAAAATGCTTTCTGTTAATTTATACTGAGAGAAAAATTTGCAAAAAAAATTATGTTAAAGAATTGCAGTGGTAGCTGTAACTTTTAGTAATCATCTTTTGCAATGAAAAGATTAAAGACAAACTTATCTGCAAGCAAGTGGGACACAAAGTTTCAAAAAAGCCTCTGAAGAATAATGCAAATGAATGATTTCTGTCAATACTGCAAAATAGACGATGCGTTAGATTGGGAATGTTTAATCACAATGGTTTATTTTTTTCTTATGCGTACAATTTAGCTCAAATTTCTGGTTACAATATTGTAGTACAGATGTACATTTTTATTCATTGTATTCTTCTTGTGCAGAATTCTGAGACACTGAAATGAATTGCACCTTTGACTTCAAATTACGTCAGAACAAAGCTTGTCTCCTTAATTAAAACTTCAAACAAGGGCAAGCAAGCAGTTCAAATCACGTGAAAGTCAGTGAACAATTTTAATTAAAACTTCTTCTGAACTAAAACTAGCTGATGAAGAGAAAATGAAGTCTTTTGTAAAATAATAGCGCAATATTGTTCCAAACTGATGAACATTTGATGATGAAACTGTGTCAAGTACCCATGCAAAACTTTATATATTTGACAGTTTGCCTCGAAAAGTAAATCAGTTTTAATAAGAAAAATTCACGGTTTGGTTCTGTGCAAGAGTATAACCACGTAAAGGAAAATTCAGATATACATTTAAGTCGATGAATGCTCTTCTCTAATTCATTATCTTGTGTATAAATTTTCAAAAAAAGTTTTTTGAAAAAATATTAGCTTTGCTTCACTCATTTCATTCTTAATTCTCAGCTGAGCTAGTGTCACTTTTGTTGAGAAAATAAAGAAAATAAATCCTGAAAACTGCAGTCAGGTTGATTGTTCTATGCAAAGATCAAAGAAAATTTAGTAATATTTATAGTAACAGAAAATCATAGAATTTCATTACATTTATAGAATAAGGTATTTCAGTTACAGCCTCTGTGAAGCTCTTCAATTACACAGGATTTCTATCTCAATACAACACTGTTACCTCTAAGTCACACAGTTAACTTTCCTGTCCTAATATATCATCATTAGTCGTTACGATAAAAATTTTGCCCACTCAAAAAGCAGTAATCAATGCTAAGTCTGTCTTCAAAATAGAGTAACGTTTAAATCAACATAGCATAGTGGGAATCATAGCATGTAATTCGCATGCAGTTGCTCATAATTTTAATGTCAATTAAAAAATCCTTTTAAAAGAATATACATACATTGTCATACGTTGAATTTGTTTCCAATTTAATGAATACATTCAATGAAATACTCTCCATCTTCTGAAAACTGTCCCAAATAAATGTAACAGGACCATTCTGTGCATATAGATATATTCATATAGGGATTACAAAAACTGTAGTGCTCTGAACATGTGAACACACAATTTGCTGTTAAAACAGACCCAATTTTCAGTTGAAACCGTTTCAGTTCCACACAAAATACCTCCGAATAATGTGTGAACAGTTCGTTTTTTAAATTAATGTTGTACCAGTTTGCTGCAAAAACAGCAGTAAACAGCCAAACAGAACTTGATTTTCTCACACGAATACTCCTTCTGGTCCGAACGAGTTAATCATAGTCGGGGAACATTCTGGCCTTTATTGTTTTCATGACGATTCATTTTCTGTGTGTGATAAAAAGTAAACAGAAGTATGTTAAAGCTAATGAATACGCTGCTATCTTTCAGGTACTGTTAAATAACAAATAACGCAATCGTTTCGGTCGAAGAATATGAATTTGTTTTTTCCAGACTACCTGCTGTAGCTTTAAGAAAATAAAAAGAAACAAGCGGAAAACACTGCAAGAGATAGTCAAAAGCGTAAATTTCTCATGCAGGTAGAAATATATTCAGCCGTTTTAAGTGGTACAAAACGGCAACTGTTTCTAAAATACCTCAGCTAGCCTCGAACAGGTACACCAAGACTCAAAGCTTTCAAATAAGTATAAAATACCACAGCTAGCCTCGAACAGGAACACCAAGACTCAAAGCTTTCAAATAAGTATAAAATACCTCAGCTAGCCTCAAACAGGTTGAAAAAATTCAAACGGGCACAAAGTGACTCAGCTGAACTAGGCTGCAAAACACGTTTGTTACGCTGATTAGCATATGATGAATTTGGGATTCCCATCAATGCTCAATCCTTCGAGAAAAATATCATCAATTTTGCTTATCGCTGATAGCGATTGCCTAAATCATCGGAATAGAATAAAAAACGTAATAGAAACGATGGTTTGGTCCATTCTTGGGTTGCTACCCAAGTCCCAGGCCGTCTAAAGTAAAGTCATCAATCATACACGTACACCTGAATCACGTAAGCCAATTCACTCACGTACATGCACTTCACTCACGCACAGGCATTTCAGCCACGTACATGTATCACAATCAAACGCTGGCCCCAGAAGTTAGAGACATGAAATTAGTAGTTAAAATACGAGCACTGGGTGGCTCCTAACCCAAGATTTGTCAGCACGATTTTTGAATGTGTTCCCAGAGCCAACAGAAACGATGTTTTCGAGAAGCTGGTTCCAAGTTACAGAATTTTTTCTGGAAAGAAGTTTAGAGCTTAGGATGTCTTAAATTTTCTTATTATACTGTAGTTTTTGGCCATTATTTTTGGTTTGCACGATACCGCCTCTTTCGAAAAACCCTTCCAGGGTAACATTGTTAAGGCTGTTGAGATACGTATAGGTCTTAATGAGTTCTCCTCGCAGTCTTCTGTTGAAGACATCTCTCGTAGCAGAGATTGCAGAGTGCAGAAATCATTTTTATTAGTCCATAATTACGCTACACGTAAACAAGATGTTCATAAGATTCTTGTATTAATTATCATTGATCAATAACGGTATTTCATATGGCAGAAAACTCGACAGTTTTTTACCGCAAAGTGTAGGGGACTTGAATATCTTCGAGTATATTATCACCTCGATTTAATGGGTGCCCATTAATTAGTGCTGCATTTTTCTACAGCTTTAATAAATGCAATATTCTTGCCATCGATCATCTTTACATTTACATGCAAACTAAATTGCTCTTTATTTTACAGACGTCTGATGACATGTAAAATTGATATAAAATTGTAATTTTATTGCTAAATAAAAAAATCAGAGTGTATTGCAAAATACTGGAAGCAAATCAAATTTTAGTATTGGGAACAATTAAAGACTCGAAAAGACTGTGGGAAGTTGAAAATCGAGCTAACCATGCCACCCAATCACAGCTACCCCGCCAAAACTCTTGAAATTCACGAGAAAGAAAATTTGGCAGAATCAGAAAAGGTTCATTGGAAAATTGGTCATGGATGTCAATGTGTTCATCAGGTCCATGTCGAATATACTCCACATAAAGCTAAAAATAAGTCCGGGAGAGCAAAAAAAGAAGCCGCTTCTTTCATTGAATTTTGTTGGTCTACTGTTTATTCGAAGCAAAATCTTAGTTTTCCGATTGGATAAGGGTACGGCCTCCTCAGCTTACATTCAGTGATTAGAAAAAATTTGTCGTTCAACTGAAGTAAAATAAGCAAAATGATCAGATTTGGTTTAAAGGACTTTAGCACTGGTTGTAGGACAGTAGCTCAAAACCAAGAGACTGTTTTAGTGATAGTCTCAGCTGCTGTCACAGAGTCTGAGCGAAGAGCATCATTTATTGTCGAACGTGAGCTCAAGATAATTAAAAACTATAACATCGCTGAATTTTGAAAGTAAAACTTGGTCGTTGCAATAGGACTTGCGCTTTCTCATGCAGCAAGCATCACTCACGACTGGTGGAAGTATCAAGCCACACACTTCACCGCCAAGAAAGATTGGCCTCCTTCACCAGACTTGAACACTATGGACCTCGGTATCTGAGCTGTTTTGGTTGGTGAATAAAACTTTGCAAAAAGCAAAATTAACCCACTGCCTATTAACTAACGATAGCTCTCACTTTCGTCGAGTTTACAGCTCACCAAGTGAACTTTGCTTGTTATAAACACACGTGGTGGAGGTGCTCGGAACAACCATCAGTAAGCAAAGAGCTAAAATAAGAATATGATAAAACCCCTCAAAGTATTATTTCTCACTCATGTACTCCATTTTCTAAGCGTCTTCAGTACGTTATAATCACTAAAGAGCATTGTATTGAATAGTTTATCAATACATGCATACTTTTTTGAGTTCTCTAAAGAACAGTTTGGAAGCCTTGTTATCTCATTACGTTGATCATAATTATTGAAAATCCATATTAATCAATGGGCCAAACACGTCTCATCTTACTCAAATGCAAAAAAATTTGTTCAAGTAGAAAGATTATTTGGGAAATTCCTAAGCGCTTTAATTTTCTGACCTTATATGGCTAGATAAACAAAAGACGTCGATATGTTCTGGCCACATCACTCCTCTGTATGGACAGTACTTTTTTGAACTTCAGATGCCTCTGATAGAGAGAAACAGTAGTGTACCTACAACTGGAAAACAGTTGTGTACGTACTACCAGCACACCGTAGTGTACGTACTACCAGCACACCGTAGTGTACGTACTACCAGCACACCGTAGTGTACGTACTACCATCACACCATAGTGTACATACTATCAGCACACTGTAGTGTACGTACTACCAGCACACCGTTGTGTACATATGTACAGCCAGCACACCGTTGTGTACGTACTACCAGCACACCACACTGTAGTGTTCGTACAGTCGGCACACCATTGTGTATGTACAGCCAGCACACTGTTACGTGCAGCCAGCACACTGTTACGTGCAGCCAGCACACTGTAGTGTACGCAGAGCCCGAAAGCAGTATTTGTAACCATCAACTGTAATTAATTCACTAGCAAATCGTTTAAATCCAAGCATAAATAAACTGTCCAATGCATTGGATGTTTTACTTTGGTTTGTAAGTTAATCAGTTTGAGTTTAAATTATGTTTGAATCTATACACAGTCACAAGAAAATCCTGGATTACGATTTCAATAAGCTAACATCCCTGTCACCGATGAAATGACTATTCTCCTGTGTACAGACGAAATGTGCGTAAAATGACCTGTCTAAATCACAGCGTTCATTGTGATAATGGAACCATGAGGCTACGTGAACTGACCACATTCAACCCACAAAATAATTGTTGTACTGCGGTTCCTGAAAAAAAACTCATTACAAGTAGTTGTTGACGTCAGTCGAGACTTCTGTCATGCTTGCGGCACGGGTTTTTCTTCGCATTGCGCCTCCTTCTTGCGGTTGACTTTTAGGTCGGTCTGTACCAAGACACTAAAGGTCGCTGGAATTTCTCACGCTTCACTGTCCGAAAAAATGGTGTATTCTGAAGCTCGTATTTGGTATATTATAAAAGATTACAGAAATAGTGTAATGTGGAAATTCAAATGTATAAAGTATTCCTCCCCTGTTATCATCTAGTTAGAACTGAATAAAATGTGTCAACAAGAATCAGCCTAGTGGTCCATTCTTGGCTTGCTACTTAAGGCCCATGCCGTCTGACACTAATCACGCACACGTGGCTGAAGGGGGAAAAACGTTGCAGCAGTACGAGAATTCAATGAACTGCTAGTGTTGCTACCACCAATGTCCTATAGCTACTATCACGACTTCTACTCCTGCCCTCCTCCTACACCTCTGTAAAGGAATGAAGGTGAAAGGAAGAAAAGTAAGTCGCACTGTCAGTCATCAATTTTTAAGCACAAGCTATTTTTAACGAAAGAAAGCTGCTACTTTGTAGGCCTAAGAGCCAGTGACGATATCTAGTCTTTCAAATGTCGGTAATATTATATTCAATACTTTTTCTTTTCTTGCATAGTATTATGAAGCTGCTTTCGAATGAGGGTTGTATTTAGCTTAGAGAAAAAAACACTTTTTGATGTAACTTTTTCAATTACGCACGCATGTTAATGTTTTTTTCTCATTCTTTCCTTTCCCATACCGAACTAACTAATAGTAACACGTGTGTGAGGATTTAAGTTTGGATCATTATTTACGGTTGCGTCCAATGAAAATTTTCTTCTAGCTTTCGCTTTACGGAGTATAATCCGCGATTTTACACAGTCTATTGACACATAATCAATGGGTCAGCGCCTCTGGCTCCTATACACGTGAGACGCTTGTGGGATGAACACCTGTGCGAGCATTATGCTCGGTAGTCCATCTCCGTACGACCTGCTACCACATAAACTACTTCTTCCTGTACTACTTTAACATAACACAGGACTTGCACTCATGGAACTCGGATAGCAACCCATGTTACTTAGGTATAACTTGTGGGACTTGGGTAGCAACTCATGGGACTTGGGTAGCAATCCATGTTACTTGGGTAACAACTTATGGGGCTTGGGTAGCAACTCATGGGACTTGGGTAGCAACCCATGGGACTTGGGTAGCAACTCATGGGACTTGAGAAGCAACCCATGTTACTTGGGTAACAACTCATGGGACTTGAGAAGCAACCCATGGGACTTGGGTAACGACTCATGGGACTTGGGTAACGACTCATGGTACTTGAGAAGCAACCCATGGGGCTTGGGTAGCAACTCATGGGACTTGGGTAGCAACTCTTAGGATTTAGGTAGCAACTCGTGGGATTTGAGTAGCAGCCAAAGAGTGGACCAAACAACTGTTTCCTGTTGCCGTATTTTATTCTATAACTCACACAGACCTCTTCTAAATAAACCTTTGATGCATACGTTAACCCGCTTTTACATGAGTCAGCATATGTCCCTTTTATATAAATCACTTCTTCATACACCTACATACACCACCTTCATATGAACTATCTCGACGTAAATCTGCATATATGATACTACATTTATAGGAACCGTTCCCACCACCACTTTTACATAAACCCTCTACACCACTTTTCCATCTTTAATCCTCTTCCTGTACAACTACAAATTCTAGAACTACTTACTTTATTCTCCCTTCTGTACAGCTAATTTGGCTCTTCGGAGTAAAAATACTGCATCCTGTGGTCTTGTGTTGGTTTTGTCCTTATGCATTTCAAATAATCATATCGAATAAAAATCTTCTGAATTATCAAGACTAGTTTGGTAATTGAAGAATTATGTAGTTATTACAGTTGACCTACAATACGATTATGACGGGCAACTGATTTGGCATGAAAATTTGCCATAGAATTTTGGTTTTGTTTTGGAGTACAGTTAGTTCTCACGAAAGAAAAAATATGGATAAGACAAACAACGCTAAAAGAGCTTATGGGTGTCACGTTAAGCTAATATTTTTCACGAACGCTCTTAATAAGAAAATACGTATACGGTACGAGAAAAACTTTAAAATATTAAAATTTAAATATTTTCTTTGCTCATTTCTGTCTAATTTCACGTACGCTTGCATGTCGATGAGCTCTCCTTGGCATCTTCTGAAAAATTTCATCATGCAATTATTAAGATTTCAAGATATAACATGTAATTGTTGAGCTTGGAATACCAGAACAACTGAAAACGCATTAGAAAATACATGCTTTTGGAGATCAATTCCGATAAACATCGAGCTTTTTCAGAATGTCCTCGGGCGGGCCTAGGTGGTTGACAGCTAGCGAAGCTATTGTGAGCCAAGACATTTCTATTTAAAACTGACTGTTCATAATGAACATTAATTCACCTGAAGTCACTGGAAGAACTAAAAATTCTGGGTGAAGTTAGGGATGACTCGCTTGGATGCCTGGAATCAATAAGAGTAGTTAGTAGGAACGAGCGATTAAAATAATTGTAAGATTCCATGAATAAAATTGAACAAAATTTGAATGGATTTTACTCACCGTAATCTTAGTTTACTCAAGACCAGAGGCGTACATCAAGTGTACGTTGGAGTTGTTATAAAACAATGACGGTCATCATAACTAGAAATTATTTAGACACACGCGGTACATTAAATTTAGGCTAGAAAATCTTCAAAAAGTTTTGTTGCCAAAACATGAATACAACGCACCAATTAGTTCGATGTTTAATTTATTCGAACAATAATATTTTATCGAGAGAACCTAATGACTTGTCCGAGCGACAAAGTTTATAAATGCCCACAAGAACAGCAAAAAAAGCTTATTGCTGTTTTGTACGAATTCGAAATTGTTATTTCATTGCCTGGGTCAGTCTTATTTGAGCTGTTTATGTAGCGCTCTGTATATTTCAAAACGTTATCAAATCCAATCTATAGAAAAAAAGGCCAATGCACAAGAGCTTATCTTTTAAATTTGAAACTGCATTGAAATGACCGCTGAGTAGCCTAAATATTTTTGTACCCTTAGTGGGCGCTGTATCCACACGGGCTGTACATGGCGAGACCAGGGATAACACGGGCTGCACATGAGACCTGGGACAACACGGGCTGCACACGAGACCTGGGACACTACGTACTGCACATGACTAGACCAGGGACAACACGGGGTGCACTTGAGA
>VCRD01004190.1:25213-41101 GCA_006783055.1 Trinorchestia longiramus
AGGGACAACACGGGGTGCACTTGAGACCAGGGACAACACGGGGTGCACTTGAGACCAGGGACAACACGGGGTGCACTTGAGACCAGGGACAACACGGGGTGCACTTGAGACCAGGGACAACACGGGCTGCACATGACGGGACCATAGCGACAGATATTCCTTGATTTGTTAGCTATTTTGTTTTCGATTCTGCTCACAAGTGAAACTTTAATTTGTGAACTTTAAAAACATATAAAATAATAATAACTCTGCGTACTTGTTACTCCAAAGTTAGACTAAACGAACATGTAAAGGGATCCTTAAACACAAAAATATGTGTCGCTTGTCCCGATATTTTGCATTTAACCATCACGTTCAATTATTATTTGACATCAAAATCTTTGATAACGCTGCTATTGAAGTTCTAATTTTTAAGGAATCATTCGACTTAAAATCACTCAGAAGTTGAATAGTACTAGGCTAACAGTTATTATATTTACCATCCCGATTGCTTAGTATCATGATGCAATTCATGGTTAATAAGACGGATTATGTTAAAATTTGTCGTATTTGTTCTTTACACGCCATTTCTCATGAACTGTAAGCTCCTTGAAGCTCCGTTGCAGATTTTTTGCACTTACATAACTTTTATTTAAGACTGTGTGGCAAGTAAAGCAACTGGAGCAAATGAATTATAGTCTTTCCTATAATTAACGTAAAACACATCGTTTGCAGGAGCATTAGTCAAATTGGGATATTTATTTTCAAAAGAACACGCATTTTTTAAGCAATTGTTTTGAGTGTTTTTTCTGCATGTCTCTGATTTCAATGATCGAACTCATCTAATGAGCCAAAACACCTGCAGGAAAAATATAAACCTACTTAGTGACTCACATTTTTTTAAATCAAATGAATTACAGAATTTATTGGAAGCAGCAAGCAGAATTGTACGTAATTGATTTAAAATACTAAATATTATTTTTTTAAATAGATTAAGGGACAGAATGTACTGTACGTAATTATTAAATTTAGGGCGGCTTGGGTGTCATAAAGAACTTATAAATACAACTCAAAAACCATACTGAAATCCTGATTACTAGAAAAATAGCAAAACCATGAAACTCTATTCGAGGAAATGATTACAGAAAGCAATTTTTTCCGTGTAAAGTTGAAATCCATCCGTCTTTCACATCGGATCTTTGGGATATAAATCTTTGGGATATAAATCAGAAGTATTACCTTACTACGTGCGCTAATTTTGAGATCATGTTCTCACGAATTTCATTAAAGCCTTTTTGTTTCAGTTTCACGTTTGAAATCGCCAGCAATTACAAGTATTTTTCTTTTCAAAATTTATTCTTGTCTAAAATGACATGAAATTTCGTCTGACATGAAAATTGCACCTAACACTAGCTCACCTAGGCGATAAACAAAGAAAATTAGCACTAATTTAATGGAAATCAGTATGTATATTACTTAGTTTAATAGTACGAGCATTACCTGGTGTCGGGATTTTCGACTCTTTTCAAAGTCTAATACATGGTACAAGTTGTGTTCATGTTTTGATGTTTGCTATGATTATAAAATATAAGTTATGGAACATGAAACTGGCTACTAATGATACTTGTTGAACGGTAATACGAGTTAATGCTTGCTGTAATCATCAAATATTCGGTTGTAAAATAAGAAACTGGTTGCTAATGAAAATTGTTGAAAATTAATTCTAGTCCATATTTCAACGAAGTTAATTGAAAATCTCGTGTCTTCGACACTGATTAAGCAAATGATAACAAAATAATACACGAACTGAAAACAACTTGTTAATGCACTGTTCATTAGACCCTGCCACCCTACCTGGGGCCTCAGTCCCAAGTGTGATACAAAAAACGAACTCGAAGAGTCGAAATAATTCACGACTGTAGCATTTTTCCTTTTGTTTAACTGTGTGTCAAATGTTCCATTTATGGAATTAGTTTGAAATTATTAGAGCTAGCGTGGAAAATTATTTTACCTCGAAGATTAATACAGAACGTGAAAATGAAATAAATGTCTCTAGCGAGTGAAATAAATTTAAAAAGGAGTGGTTGTTACTAAAACATAGAGTTACTGAAATTGGGAGTAATAATGCATTCATACAATTCGATTTACGATGGTTGACACTCAAATTATTTGGCCTAGAGTAAAGTTTCAATGAATATTTCTGGAAGATACATGTATCCTTAGTCAATATTTCAGTAATTTCATCGCTATTAAATAAATAATTACGCTTTGGTAGGAGCACGACACTTTTTGATTCAATCCAATTATACTGATCAACTGTAACATGGTAAATATTCGAGAGGTCGTTTAATACGTTAAGGTAATTCGAAAGTCATACTGAATTCCTGTTAAATTTAAAGCAACTCATGAGTTCTAAAAAGAAACAGGAATATCAAAATATCGTTTTTTGACAGGACAGCGTCTTAGCTTTGTATGCGTATATTTTGTTTTTTAAGACATTTGTTAGACCTGCAGAGGAGATTTGAAATAGAAATATGCATGTAGATAAAATGTAGAGTTACTTCATCTCGAAATGTCTTTTTATGAGAAAATAAATTTTGCAGCCGCATACACTATTTCCTGTTTCACGAATACTTGATGTCAGATCTTCTCTCTGGTTATTACTTTATTGCAATATTCGGCACCTAATATTACTCTTTAAATTGATAAGCAGTGTAACATTTTGTTTTACTGCACAGCAACCCACATGAATTCTGACAAAATGAGAACTTTCGCTGCCGTTCATCCATTAACGTGAGCATCAACTGGGAATTGTTCCCTAGTATAAAATTTACCCTCCTAAAAATTTCACTTACAAACCAGGCATACATGACGATAAAAATAGAACATAATGTATTTTAGAGAAGGAAACAGTGTCTCTGATAACTATTACAAAATGGGTCTACAATATTGAATATTAGATGAAAAAATTGATTATTTTCCTTGGAAAAATAAAAAAATGTTGACAGGTTTCACTGTGACTAGTAAAGAAATAGAAATCAAATCTTTCAATTCCTCAACAACGTATTGGAAAATTTTGGTGCCTAAGACACTACGGTCTTAACTAGAAGGATTAGGAATGGATTTGTAATATAAGTTAAGCATCCTTTGATCCAATGAACATCCTAGAATTTAGAATGTATTGTAAGACCAGGTAAAGTCTAGTCTAGATAACCTAACAATTTAAACAAAAGGTTGCGAGTTTGTGACAAACAAATTGCCTTGAAATAGATACTAAGATGGCTAACCTCGGAACCAACGACCTGAAAAATAAACTAGTAAATTACTTCAATAAATAAATAAGTGAATTGTTAGAGAAAAGTGGACGTATGCATGAAAGCCTAATAAAGAAAATCAAACAATCTGACCAAACCAGAGACTTAAAATCAATTTACAAATACACATTTTGAGCAAAAATTGCAACATCACAGAGTACCTAAAAAGCACAATGAAAAATTCCCTGAAAAAACGAACCTTGGTTGGCTTCATAGTTGGTAGTTAGTTGTAGTTAGTGGAATTGATTGAGAGAAAGCTACGCAATACATGAATCATAGTCAACAACAACTGTGTTGTCAGAGCATGCATCTCTGGTACGCCAAGTAGATTGTTCTTAGTCTAGGGCTAAAAAAATAAAATATATTAAGACTTTATGCCCTCAATTATCTGTTATTACTGTTGAGAAAATATGAACTTATTGCTGAGGCATATTTCAAAACTCTTTAAAGAGGCTCTCTTGTTTATGAACCTACTTATTATTTGTGTTTAATATATGACGATGAATTCGAATATTTCGTTTGCAACGCATTGCGACAAAACTTGATTTCAGTGTTTAGCTATAAGAATAACAATTTTAAGTTTAATTCAAACGTCAAAATATTTCAAGAATTTTCCATGTTTGACATAACCTTTTCAATAAAAGAAAAGTATAAACCATTCTTACTTTAGTGAATTGGGGTGTGGCAAGGTATGCAATGCCAGTTATCTATGCATGCAAAAAATAAATAAACATCGTAAAATAATGTAAATAGAAGCAAGAATAACTGTACAGAATTATGCAGCTCTAGAAACAAATATTAGGCAAGTCAAAAAGTCAAAAGTCGCAAGAGAAGTGGGAGAAAGAACCGTATTGTCAAATAAAGCAAATCCTATCGTAAAATCACTATTATGCAAGCAAATGAACTACCTTACGTTTTGTTGAATAGTAAGTTAGTTAATAAGGATAGATATAAAAACTAGTGTCTATAGTATACCACGTAACTATGACATGTATATATGATAAGAAGTCTTTTGACACGGTCTATTTTAAGGCTTTCAGCCAATACATAAAGGCACGTGACAAGCGTCTGGGCCTGGGTTTGAGCATTTGTCAATTTAGGGGTCTGACAAAATGATTTGGGCATGGGCATTTGGCAATCAAGGGATCTGGCATAAGGATTTGAACCTGGGTATTTGCCAATCAAGAGGTCTGGCATAAGGATTTGGGCCTGGGTATTTGCCAATTAAGGGGTCTGGCACAAGGATTTGAACTTGGATATTTGTCAATTAAGGGGTTTGGCACAAGAATTTGGGTCTGGACGTTTACAAATCAAAGGAGTTACATGAGCAAAGTAAAAGTCCATGAACGTTTAAATGCCCAAACATGAAAATGATTCTTGAAGCAGGGACCAAAATTACACAGCCGAAATAAACGAAGGGACCTCAAAATCGTACTGTTTACTGCACTGCACGCAAGAGTGAGTGGGAAGCTGCAGGATGTCTATGAAGGAGAGCATCAAAGAGCTGCTGTTCGAGGACCGTTCAAAAAGAGGGGGCACAACCCTATGGGAGGCGCCCCCTATGACACTGATAGAGATGAATGGCGGCCAAATTGAATACTGCTCTTTGATTAGAAATTATTTCCCTCGTACAGAAGCTGCAGTCTACGGAGCAATCAGCAGAAACAAGTTCTTCTGTACCAACATAACAACATTTACAGTTTCGTTTCGGTGGGATTCACAAAAAATATGTTAACTCATTCGCACAAGCACAAAATCTCTCTTATATAGAGTATGCAAAATGATTGTGTGTGGTCGATACTTTTCACTAGCTATGCAAATATGCAATGAAAAATACTAAATATTTATTGAATATCTAGTACAAATACTAGTAAAATAAATCTGCATTGTTTATTTCAAATTTTACCTTCCTTTTTTAAGGCGCAGCACTCTAGATCCATTAACACCCATTTCCTCACAGGCGCAGTTTCTACATTTGATCCAACAGTAACTCACATTCTACCGGCAGAACATACAAATTACAGGACTTAATCCATGTAAGATGTCAGATGAATGAAATAGCGATTTTCAAATGATACTTTTTAAGACCATTATTGATATTACGCTTAGTTCATGAAACTTTGTTTGATAAAAATTCGTTTCGTTTCTTTATGAGATGAAAATATTCCAAAATACTGTAAAAAGTACTCAAAAGCTGTCTCATAACTTATTAACAATCATCCACTGATTTGAAAAACGTGACTGAAAATGTCAGATTTTGGGTTAAATTCTTCACACAGGCCTTGAGTAATTTAATTCGATCCGTCAAATGACGAACATTTTAGCCACAGAAGAACCAAGCCAGTGTCGCTTACTGTACGTAATATCCAAGTTGTACTACAAAATTCAACTACAGGTACTAATTTTTATATACACTAGACAAAAATCATATTAGTTCAACTTTAATGAACTAGTGGGAGATACTTGAATTGGTGCGATAGAGAGAGCTAGTTTCTATTTTCTTAAATTTCAAGACATGAATCAATTAATAGTTTTTAATTACTTCAAAAATGTGCTTCCAGATATATGTTCTCAAAATTCATCAAATTATATGAGTAGGTACAACAATTTCTCCTACTACTAACTTCAGACTCCCAATTTCAGGACTCTCGGCTTTTGTACAGTTCATCAAAGTGAGATCCAAGATTCATTCATCAAAATCAGGAAACCATAAGAATAAGAACAAAGAGAAGTACCCTACCCATCTTTGATAGCTTCACTGTTCTTCTTCGGCGCTTGCTTCATAAGGCAACCAGATTAGCTCGTCCTCGAAGGGCGAAGAAGTGGGATTCGATCCTCTGGGGATGGGGAGTGTGTGTCTGCGTGACACTGGGTTGGGTATTATGGGCACGAGGGAATCTGTAAGTCGATATTTTGGGTATTCGGACACGCTTGCCCGCGACTTATACTGACCTCTACGAGCTTATAACCAGGGAACTATTACTAATAGGATAGTGCAGCATTAAAAGGAATTTAGGTCTGATTTTAGGCACGCGTTCGAGGGCGTTAGCAGGTATTACAAGAAGCTGAGAACGCTTGTTCTCCATTGAAGGCACAACTACCGTCGATTGTAAAATTAAACTATGAGCTGGTTTTTATCCTACTCAAGAGAACTGAACATCCTTTACACCACTGAAACTACTCAGAGTTCAATTTTCATTCTAAATGAGCTTTGTCAATGTGTATTGTTGAGTTAACGCTAATTTAGGTTCATGATATTATTTAAGACGAAAGTTAAAAAATATGAAGAAATCGACTCTACTTCTTCCTTGCATCCAATTCATCAAGCATATTTTCATTATTTTTCCCATTTAGATGCATTTTTTCTATTGTTACCTCTAACATAGTGTCTATTTGAAACCTGCGCTGATGTATGAATACACTTCATTTAATATAAAAGAAGCCTAGACCACTGAAGCAAAGTAATTATTTACTATATTTTGCCCTAAGCACCATGTCCCCGTGACATAATATAAATTAATAGAAGCTTAGACTACAAAAATAACGTAATTATTTGATATATTTATCGATAAATAAATAGGTAGGTAACTAAAAGATGTTACACTTCGACGAAAAACATTAAAAGCGAGTCCCACTCGTACTAATAAACCGATACTCAAATCAATGTTTCTTCCTTTCATGTTAAAAGGTTTTTAATATGAAATGAAATTTGATCTTGAAAATGGAAGAAATTATAATACATAAATTCTAAAATATATATATGATGCATCAATTTATTTTATAAAAAACTTAATCATTTATCGCACACTTTATAAGCGTCAATTAAAGGGTGTTCCGCGGTATCTAAGATCACAAATTGCATAATTGAGATCTTTCCGGGAACAATAATAAACTGAAAAATTGTGTTTCTCACCACCACGACTTATTTTAAAGTAATTTTTGAGTTCCATCGTACGAAAGTCATGTCCCATATATCTTAACCTATGCTGATTATTACTAAATTTATTGATGAAGTTTAGTCTATTTGTAGTGGAAATGCAATATTTTAACCTAATCTCTTCGTAAGACTCTTGTCTTTGGGTTTAAATTTCCCGTATTGTCTAAAGGCCTACGCTCTGAAATCTGAAACCTTTAACTCGATGAATATATTGATGCCATAGGACATATGTAAGTCAACATCTAAAAACACTGAATTCTATGATATTACAGGCAGACTATAGAATCAAAGGTTATGCATACCCAGCTTCAGTTTCAAAATTGAACTTTTAAACATTCAAAACGCTCCGTATAGTACAACACAGCCAGCATAGTACAACACAGCCAGCATATAGCATAACACGGCCAGCATATAGCATAACACAGCCAGCATAGTACAACACAGTCAGCATAATACAACACAGTCAGCATAGTACAACACAGTCAGCATAGTAAAACACAGCACAGCATAACACAGCACAGTACAGTACACAGCACCGTACAGAACTATGTGTGTCATGCACGGTAATTCAATATTATATTGTAGGTGAAATCTTTTTTTCCTATTTTTCAATTTCACATTATGTACATCCCTACCATACCCTTTACACTCAGAGCAATTATGGGTATGATACCTATTGGTCACTTATAATTATTCTTAAGAATGAGAATAGATTTATTACTTAATTAAATACTATTTCAACTTCACGAAGCAATGAAAAGCTTTTTTTGGAACCAAATAAAAAACTGACAAATAACTGTACTCTTAAAAATTTATCAATGCTGCAGATTCGTCTTTTTAAGTACGCTTGTTGTTATAAAATACTTGTAACTTAATGTCGGATTGTGGTGGAAAGTTTCTCCAAAATTACTAGTGATACAAATCAGAATAAATATTCTCTGCTGCTCCTAAAAACAGCATGTCCAGTTATATTCCCAGCTGACGTGGAATTTCTGATCTACATAGGAGCTCATAGAATTGAAATTGATGTACTGGTATACATAGCACATGCGTGGTACTTCGTGGGGATTGATGCTCTATAAAGCCCCATAACTTGGAAAATGTAGTCGATCAATCGATTTCTGTTAAAAACACAGGGCAAGTATAGAGTATTTGAATGAAGCTCTCTATCCGAAGAAGAAAATCATCTATAGTCTACAGTACGACCAATGCGCAGTTCAAATCAAGAATCTGTTATTTTACATCGGACTGCCTAATCTGAAACATTTTTTAAAAATTTCCAGCAATGCTTTTTACTACTGTGACTGAACAAACAAATTGACAGAGCAATTTACACACTTTATTTACATAAAATTCTCGAATTAGTAAAAAGATCTTGAGGCAATCAAGACGCCCACTTTGCATTAACTTCGGGTTTGAACAAACAAAAAGTTTTGCTCAGCCTCCGCTGTTGGTTGTGTAACAAACCAGAATTAATTTCCAGGTTAGTCGAAAGGAATCGAGTCCATCGTTTATGTGGGGGGTAATTAGTCTTGCCTACGTTTACCCTGCATTTGTCAAACTGCCTCTCGGACCGGGCCACCGCTGGACCGCACCGTAGCCATACAGTCGAGCCCGAAACAGTCCGATCGTGCCTTAGCTGGACTCACGCGGATATGAAAACGCTTTTCCTCACCGCAAGCTCGTGTGGTTTGGACATTTGGCTGTGAAATGCAAGGGATGGTTCTCTGGAACAAAGAATGGAGCAGGTGTCGCTGTCTAGTTAGTTTTTTTGTGAACTTCATTCACGTGCCTCCCATTCTTGGTGGCAAGTCCACGCATATTTAGGAAAGAATTACAGGGTTATTCTAGTGTAATTTAACAATATTGCAACAAGTTAAGCATCACAAGTGAATAAACTTATTACCAAATACTGTAACAGTGTGGAAGTATTTTCCATTGTTAATATAAACTCTATAACTAAGTTCTGCTCTACAATGAAAGTGCTTCTCTAAAGAAATTCACTCGCTAGTCTACAAATCGTTTACGTTTCTTTAAAACTCATGATGACCTTAACGAAGAAACTTCAAGCAAAAAATATTAAATATTGGGGATTCAAGCAATCGTAATTTTCGACGGATGTTTGAATCAAACCTGATAGCAGTTAGCTCAAATATACAAGCAATCTGAACTGAAAATTAACCGTCTTTTGCTTCATTATGAATGTTTCAAAAACTCTGGTTAGAAGTGTATAAATAATTGTTAAGTGAATAAATTAAGAATGTGTGCAGTTTATAGACACCTGATATTTTTAGTGTTATTGCATCTCATGGTTGAGGAATGTGGTTTACGATTTTGAGTAACAGTACAATTGGAAAATTTACTAAACTCTTTCAGTTTACCCCGAAAATAAAACTGAGGTTTAACATCAATTTTTATGCATTTTGTTTCACGTGCATTGCTTTAGGTTCCTGACACGAGCCACACGTGTGCGATAGTACAGCAAATCCCTTCTCAAACCCTATTTAATAACAGCATTTTAAAACAGTTTACAGAGTACAAGCGTCTTTTCAAATTCTTTATCGAGGTTTCATTCGGCACCACCACGAGTTGGGAAGTAATTTGAATGGGAACATCCCGCTGGCACAATTACGAGACAGGGTGAAATCTCCAGCGAAGTGGGATTCAGCAAAAAAATTCTAAGATTCGTCGTTGTCTAGTTGATTTACAAAAAAGAATTTCATATATATATATATATATATATATATATATATATATATATATATATATATATAGTTCACGGTTTGACAACTTGCATTGGCAAACAATTGACCCAAGGAAGAAGTGCATTAGTTTGCCTGCCCATCAGCACAACGACCTAAGAAAATGTTCTATGTTCAGTACACAACGTGGTGTTTTTTCTTCTTTAGAGGAAGATCTTCCATCCTGAGAGGTCACCCTGCCGTCTGCGTAAGCGTGGGAACTTTTGTTTGGAATTCTGGAGACAGGAAAAATAAAACTGGGTATTTTTGCTGATTTAAAATGCGACCCTTTTTCAGTTTTAATTTATGCGTTCAGACTACGTTTGACATTTATCATCTCACTGATCCCGCAACTTAATTCAATGTAAACTTATGAACAGTTTACAGATTCTTTACATGTATTTATAGCACATTTAATGTAGTGAACGTACCCGCAAATGGAAATATTACACATTTTTAATTTTTATAAGATATTTTGAACATTTCTTAATTAAGAAAGGGTAAGATAATATCAAGTTCAGCAAGCTAAATATTGCAAGCCGTAGAATTATAGGATATGGGAAAGAAATAGATCAAAATTAAGTTGCTTGAGCGTTTTAATGACAGTTCAATTCAATAATTTTGCAACCGGTTTTAAAAAATTATCTGTGCTATCACACAAATGAACAGTGAAATTCCTAAAGCAACCCACCGTTGCTTCATTAAAGTTTTTCCTTTTATATTGTATGAACCCATGGGCATTAATCCTTGAGCAAGGCCGCCTAAGGAGATGCAATTGGAGGGTGCTGGAACGAACTTTCACACAGCTCGCATGGAACAAACTTCAGCAATGAACTTTGCATGCATTACTAGAAAATTTGTTATGATTTTGATGTTATGATTATATCCTGGTTTAATCAGCCAGCGAGTTTGTTCTATCCGTTATTCTGCGCTCGAAGAAAGAAGGAAGATGAATGCAAGAAGAGTTCAAAAGAGAAGGGTTCTCAGTTTTCTCGCTTTAAGGTCAAATTTCAATTTCACCAGCAACATTATTCCTGAACACTCACATGACCTCTCTCCGGTGCTGGGTACGAGGTAGTCACAACGGAGACCGGGCGCAAGCACCCGATATTCCTAGCGGGAATCCAGCCTTCCGAAACACTCGACCATCGGGTACTATTTTCGATTCGATCCAGCCTATGTATATATATATATATATATATATATATATATATATATATTACATGTCACTTTGACTGTTTCCATTACATACACCCAAATACAGTTTTCCAGTACATATGTTATATCCTTTACACTTGAACAAACACATTTCATGATATTTTGGTTGTTTCATTAACGTTCAATCAATCAAGTGCAATAGCGTTTGGTTATTCCGCATATAACTTCATATAAAACACTGACTAGCTTAGAATTCAATAACTAATGTTACTTGCAATACCAATGTTTGGTAGCTTCAGGGGTCCGAAGAACGACCCATGTCCAAAACTCTGCTCTCTTCATAACAATCGCTCGCTCAGCGTCAGTTCACTGGAGTGATTGATACACGAGGTGAAGGAATTCCAGGTCCGTGATACGGATATTCCCGTGGGTATTATGAGCTTGAATATCTCATGAAAAATAACTTTCAGGAAAAATATAGGTCGCAGAGAATGGTAATAACACATTTTGTGAATACCCATAAGTAGAGGCATTCATAATCATTATTCTACTAGTCAAAAGAGAAATTTGAACATGCTACAGGCGAAAAACTTGTGTTATTCGCAAGTCATCTTGCTTTGAAGACAAGCAAAGAAACAAAAGAAACTTGCCAAAAACCGGAAGCTCCCTCACTCAGGAATAACACCTCCCAATACAGGACTCTCACTTCAAAGTCCTTCGAAGGTCAAAAACTTCTTTAGCAGCTTAGGTCATGGCCCAGTGTTTCTAATTAGCATGAGCTTCTCAGTGCCCAGCATCTACTGCAGCTTAAGCGTTCAAAGTCCACAATGGCAGGACCTTCTCCTCTAAAATTTTCTGGATGAGAATCTACACGTAAACACAAAAGCAAAGTCCCATTTCTCAAATGTTAACGACATTACAGAAGGCGTCTGGTGCTTAAATTAATGAGTCAGGCTCACTCAGTTGATTGGACTTGCAAACACAGCGAGGATTATGAATGTGCTTTTCAACTTTAGAATTGTAATAATTACAATTATTAGTACTCGTTATTGTAAAGTTATAGTCTTAAAGACAACGGACAAAAATTATCGCAAGGAAGAAAGGTACACAATACAATTCGATACAATAGAAGAGTAAAATAAAGTGAATAAAATAGGAACAGACAGATACATTAGTATGACAGTAAAAGAGGCAGAAAGGAAATTTACTTCTATAATAGATGTGTGTTTAAAAATTTAAAACCTCATAGGATTCAAATAATAAACAATTAATATTTTTGCTGTCAGCATGAACCTCGTGCTCCGGAAATAAATTCATTAGACGTACGAGAAAGCCAAACTGTAAATCATATGTATTTCTGGCGCTGGCATTCAGCAGTTTGATCAGCCTTTGTAGTTTCAAAATTCGTTTCGAGTCCGAAAAAGTGTCTCAGTGAAAAGCATGAGCAATCTATTTATTTTACAAAACATAAATTAGAGATGAAGCAACGAGTATTGTCTACATTTCCTGTGATCAGGCACTCGGTATTGCGTATTTTGTGTAGCTTAGAATAAGTTCTTTACATCAAGTTCATTCAACATCAAAATTGACTTAGTGAAAGTTTAGCTGTAATATTTACTTTAGTCATTTTAATGGTGAATCAAGTTCACACCTTCTACGAGTAGGGTTAGAATCCATTCGACAATTTCTTAAAAGGTTGGAGCCGTTCACTATTTCTTTTCAAGCTATATAGTTTCTTAACACTGTGATTATTATTAATCTTTACCCACAGATAATCTTCCCAGAAAACTTTCAAGACATAGCATTCATTAATAAAAGCCTAATCTCCTTCCTTAATAACACTACATACTGCGACATCCAGCAGACAGCGTTTTCAACAAGCTCTTGTAAGGAGATGTGGACCTCGTGTTATTTAACAATCATATAAAATGAAAATAATCGTACAAACCTCGTACAATAAAAATAGAAACAAGGCTATCATGATCAAAAAATGCATCCTTTTCCCAAGAATACAGAAAAATAATCGTCACACGCAGCAACTACTACGTATTCCTCAGAGAATAACAAAAGTGATAGAGAATGGAGGGAGATAACATAATCAGTGATGCCCACACTCTACTTTGGGTGTACATTACAAGCAGTCGGCAATAAAAGTAGCTCTTTTTTAGGAGATTTCCGTTTTACGATCCCATTACAATCGAATGTTCGTTCAGGCTAAAACTTAATTCGTATGTGCGCTCTGTGGCTACAGGGTCTTCCCCATAGCTCGCTGTATATTGTGCGGTGTTGCCTTCGTTCCGTTAGTGTCATTATGACAATGTCCATGAGATTCTTGGGTGTCATATTCGTTAGATAATTTTGAGCAGCACTATCCAAATAGATGTGTTAAACAAGCGTACACACCATCACTTAGAGGTACTCAGGTAGCTGGGATGCGAGAGCCTAGATAAAATAATGGTACTCTAATGACCGGATGTGACGATATCGGCAAATGCTGATTTTAAAGGGCTATAATCAGATGGTAGGTAATCAATTTGTACGAAAAATTATCAATCGTTTATTAATGCGGTAAGAAATAAAATTTTAGCACACCTGCTGTCATGTTCCTGCTTTACTATGCATACGGTAACACAAATTGTGAAGTCTTCTGATGCGGAATTGTGATTCATGAATTGTGAGTAATTTCTTTTGGTGGGTTCACGAGAATTTAAAGGTTCACAAGACTGACTAATAGTTTTCTTTTTATTCCAAATAATTCGAAATAATGAGCAAGGAAATAAATAACACGAACTCGCAAGAATAAGACTGAAATTAACTATTGATTAGATGAATGATACTGTTCCCTTTATGATGTTTTCTAGACTGGAGACGGGTTTTTTGAAGTCCTTATCTGTGTTCGGGTCATACGTCACTTGTTCTTCACCATCTCCGAGCACAGAAACGTAATAACCTCGGCCAAGAATTCATTAACAGTAATTCGTAATAAGTGTTAAAGTCGTAATAAGTAACTTGAGTCTTTGTGTTAAACTGTCGCTGATAGACCGGAAGTCTAATGGTTCTGATGGGATTATTCTCCTGAAGAACTTGCCTCGGTATCTTCAACTATTAGGTTGTTACGAAAATAATGGCTGCTCGAAGGTCTGGAAGACTTCTGAAATCGGACATTATTTTTGTAACAACCTAATATCAACGAGTTCTATGCAACGAAGTAACATCAATATGTACACATTACCTTCAGGTGACGACATTAACCATAGCTCCTTTACATAAACAGACAATAAAACACTTTCCGGTCCGCTGAATATTTGGAACATTGATCATTATTTCTTGATAGTATCCCATGTTCCGGTTTCTACACGTTATTTCTGTCCCTCGTATTCCTCACTTACTTTTAGTTGTTGTCCGTAATTTTTTCGTTTCACTTATTTCGATTCATCTACCCCTCTTCTAGAATTTCTCTTTTTTCCTAATTTCCTTCAGATATTTTTCATTTTTATGTACCCTAGAAGCCTTTTTTCACCCTGGTCTCGTTGGTTCACAATTTACCAGATCTCTACACTCGCTTTAGACCCAACCTCTCCCCCCAGTACGCACCAAAGACTCCCAACTCCGTAGTCTCCAGAGCCGCCCTAAGATGACGCACATACCAAGAGGGCTTACATGTACATAGCTCGAGCACCTTCACTCGTCCCTTAATCCGCGCCCACGCCTGTGATGTGACTAACGATCATCAGACACTGTCTCAAGTGCTACCTCTATATAAACCTTATATTATATTAATTATACCTTATTCGGAAGAAGACTAAGTAGTAGTAAGTAGTAGTATATAAACTACACTTTTCAGACTTAAGTTGATCGTTTCATTGGTTTTCTATTTCTTGGATGTTTACAAGCTCCAGATGAGCGGGAAAACAAAACTTTGGATTTAATTTTGAGACACAGAATGTGACGTTTTCGGATAGAGATTTCAAAAGAATAAATTCAGATAAGAGAACAAGAGTCTAGTGTCCGGACGCATGTGGAAAAAATATAGAATTTTAAATTGAGCTTACCCGTACAGAAACCAGCATTTGTTGATCATTATTGCATATATTCAGCGAAGTAAAAATACAGACTATCTCGTCACTAAAAATTAACAAATGAAAATCTATTCAAGCAAGATATTAACCTGAAAAACTGAACTAAATTTCTCATGGTCGCATAGGTAACACAAGACACGATGAACTTCGATAAAAGAATATCTAGTGGTTTACATTTCCTATACTGTACATTGAGCATACGTCATTTATTTATTCATTTATTATTTCCCATCTGATTTTTGAAGCAAAATATCAATGTCCTTATTACAGATACAGGAAAAACCTGTAAAGCTAAACATTTTATAGTAGGAAAATATATTGACTAAATTTTTTGTAAATATTTCTTTTTAATCGTCTTCCTGATAAAACTTCGATCATTATAAAAAAAATGTTAACTTGATTGCTTCTTTTCCTTAACTAAATAAGCTCTAGTACTGGTATTTTAATGTCTGGTTCACGACCTTCAGCTTCAGCGCCTCAGTCTTGCCCTTGACAACGCCCTTGTGTGACAGCAAAGTTGTCCTCCATTTTGTGGGACTACTCTGTGGGACATGATGCATGCGGGGTCCCCTGCTTCCCATGATACATGCGGGGTCCCCTGCTTCTCATGATACATGCGGGGTCCCCTGCTTCCCATGATACATGCGGGGTCCCCTGATTCCCATGATACATACATGCGG
>VCRD01004191.1:0-29804 GCA_006783055.1 Trinorchestia longiramus
CGTGACTTACGCAAGAATATATGCATACAGACAGAGTTTCGTCCAATTTTAGTTTTTTATGAAAAAAAACATAAGGCTATACCCTAACATTTGTTTCGAAAACTTATTAGAAAAAATTATAGTTTTATTTACACGGAAATTGATCAGAAGTGCATTAGAAAACACGTTGGATCATAAATTTACGCTTAAAACAATTAGATATCCTACATTTTTCAGTTTACCGTACCGTACTTATTACCAACCAAAGTCGAATCTGAAATGTTGCATTTCTGATTCACTATCAATAAATCCAAAACAGTTGTGCAAAAACTGATGCGTTTTTCGTGACTTACGCAAGAATATATGCATACAGACAGAGTTTCGTCCAATTTTAGTTTTTTATGAAAAAAAACATAAGGCTATACCCTTACAGTTGTTTCCAAAACTTATTAGAAAAAATTATAGTTTTATTTACACGGAAATTGATCAGAAGTGCATTAGAAAACACGTTAGATCATAAATTTACGTTTAAAACAATTAGATATCCTACATTTTTCAGTTTACCGTACCGTACTTATTACCAACCAAAGTCGAATCTGAAATGTTGCATTTCTGATTCACTAGCAATAAATCCAAAACAGTTGTGCAAAAACTGATGCGTTTTTCGTGACTTACGCAAGAATATATGCTACAGACAGAGTTTCGTCCAATTTTAGTTTTTTATGAAAAAAACATAAGGCTATACCCTTACATTTGTTTCCAAATTTTATTAGAAAAAATTATAGTTTTATTTACATGGAAATTGATCAGAAGTGCATTAGAAAACACGTTAGATCATAAATTTACGTTTAAAACAATTAGATATCCTACATTTTTCAGTTTACCGTACCGTACTTATTACCAACCAAAGTCGAATCTGAAATGTTGCATTTCTGATTCACTAGCAATAAATCCAAAACAGTTGGGCAAAAACTGATGCGTTTTTCGTGACTTACGCAAGAATGTATGCATACAGACAGAGTTTCGTCCAATTTTAGTTTTTTGTGAAAAAAAACATAAGGCTATACCCTTGTTTTTTTCGAAAACTCAGAAAGTGCATTAGATCAGAAGTGCATTAGAAAACACGTTAGATCATAGATTTCGGTTTAAAACAATCGCAAACGCAACAGGTCAGGTCTTCTTGTTTGCAATCGCTAATTGAGTGTTAAACAAAGTTTCATCGAATTCTAACACATTGACTCCAAAAGGTAAAAAATTTCGTAAGGGGATACCATGTGCATTATTTCAAAATTTTTAGAAATTTTAAGTCAATGATTAGAGATCATAGTTCGCCACCATAGCATGCATTGAGTAGGACTAAAATGAAAAACATAACTAAAGCAAATGAACGAATAAGTAACAAAAAATGAGATGCATCATACTACACAGGATCCAATGGACAACATATCAGATGAAATTTGCACCATTGGAGTCATATTTTCTTGTTTCCAATCGCCAATTGAGTGTTTTACAAAGTTTCACCAAATTTTAAAACATTCACTAAAAAACGTAAAGCATGAGAAAAGGCATGTTATACCATTTGCATTTTTCAAGAAATCGAGAAATGTGAAATCAATAATTATCATCATAGTTTGGAAGGAAAGCATACATTGAGTAAGAATGAAATGAAAAACGCAAACAAATAGTGAAAAATTCTAACGAAGAAATATAGAAAATCAGAAAAAAATATAAGGGTGTAACCCTAGCTTTTATTATGAAATATCATGGGAACAAAATTGTTTATTTCATTTTTTATTCATTGGAACAAATTTGTTTTCAATAATCACGCTTGATGGAGGCAAAAATTTCGTTTGGAAGTCGTTTCAAGCGTAGTTTTCGTTTGAATGAAGTGTTGTGTGAAGAACTATGAAAGTTTTAGGTGCGTTTCTTATTGGGAAAAAGATGTTGGACACCAGCGACAACTGATGTGTTTTTCGTACTATTCTATCCAATATTCGTGCGAAAACAAAGTTTTGTTGAATTTCGAATCATCAAATTAAAATCTGAAAATTATCGTTATGATATTTTGTCTCTGCGTCACAAGCTTTGCGTTTTATGCCTCAAAATGGCAGAAAAAATTTCAATTTCGTTTTTCGTTCACTAAATTATACTTCTGTTGTGTTAAGAAATACATTGCATTATTAATTTTTAAGGCCAGAAGCACTGAATTTAGAACTTTCACAGTAAACACGTATTTTTTCGAATTAGGAAATTACAGACAACTCCTGCAAAAACTTGTTTGTCTATCGTAATATTCAGAATTTTTTTTACGTGCAATATGAAAACGCAAAAAAATACAAAGGTATAGCTATACGTTGTATAATTCTAAATAATGAACGAAAAATTTCTTCAGTTTCACTCTTAGTTCATTAAAATACACTGCTATTGAACTACGAAACGCAGTTCAGAAATTATATTTAATAATATAAATTGCAAAACGAAACTCTAGAACTTAAACCTTTCCGTACTTTCCAACAAAGAAGGTTTCGGAGAACTCGTAGAAAAACGTGTTTTCCATAATATAAACGGGTTATCTAGCGAAAACGAAAATAACTCACGTTTTGCAAATGAAAATCATGGGAAAAAAGTTTCAACTGAGTATCTTACCTGAAATATTCTGGGGCAGATTTGGGAAGCGGATCACAACAGTGAGTTCTACGTTGTCAGCAATGTAGACGTCAATACAACACACGTTCAACATTCTGTATATAGCCTGCGAATTTCTACACAATTCCTGTAAAAAGCAATGTTTTTCATTATTTACACAAAAATAGTGGTGCACTTTGGACAATTTTTTTGTATTTAAAAATCATCCCTGAAAATGCCAAAGAATGTCGTATGTCACGACACAAAGAGAATAGAATCACAATTTAATACTTAAGTTGAAGTTCAAAATTTAGGGTTGGTGCACGAAGTAGGTCGTACCGTGCAAGCCCTCAAGCAACTCGCTTCCCTAGAACGAGGGAAACAAACAGAAAAGTTTCTTTCAATTACTCGAAAATACCAAACACAGCCGCATCTTGTAAAAAAGCATTGTCACGTTGTGTTCGGGGAGCGCTAAGTCCCCAATGCACTCGTACATGAGGACATAGTCCATGTCAGACACTTCCTCTGGAAAGGAGCTGCACAAGTGGCAGGACATGCATATTGAGGTGAAAATTTGTGGAGAGTAAGACAAGAGATAGCGAGGACGCACGTGATGGACGTGGCTTGATAGCCAAGAAAGAAAAAAAGAAAGATAGAAAGAAATAAATTATATATCATCGAGGTATTCATGGTATATCCCCGTACAATGGTCTTTAAATCATTCAGGCCATCTAGAGACTAGTTATCACGTTTTCAGCGATAGCGTCTGTCCATCTTTTGACTTGAGGTAGAGGCTCGTAGGAACACGTCGTGATGATCTGGAAGGTTGAGGAAATAGCTTAAGTCAAGTCAGTCAGTCGGCCTTCCTAGCCTCTGCATCACCAGCAGAGAAAATTCAAGGGCCACGTGTGGGAGCGAACCACAACCACAGATCTCTCACCACGTGGCGACAGTGGCAACGTTATGAAAATAATGAACCCACGTAATGACTTGTAAAACTAGCGTCCCTAAGACACTCAGTTCTCTGGTCACCACTAGAGGATATTCTTGACACTGAAATGTCGGCAGTCATTGCTTTAACTCACAATTAATACAAAAGCATGGTAATTGTCATGTGCATATTGATCTTTTCAAGAAAATGACCTTAAAGTCAGGAGTGCATAGGAGATACCTGGGGAGCGCCAAGTCCCCAGACACGAAGACTCGTCTTCGTATCCTCCCGAGGTGGAAATGAAAAACAAAAGATGAATTTTCTCTTTTTATCAGAATCGACTAATATGTATTAACATGAATTCATTTGATTAGGTGATAACTACATGGGAGAACGACAATACGCCGCAAATCACAATCTCTTCTCAATAACTGAAGAAAACAAGGAAAACTGGAATGGCGTTCAAGACAACAACAAAAAACAAACAAAGGCTGGTGAAGCAGCGCTCTGCAACGCAGGTAATTTCCTTCAACACAAATGAAGACCAGATTTGAAGATTCCTCGATGTTCACAGTAAATGCTTCTTTTCTAATGTACAGGATACAGCAAAATAACTTCCTTTTTTCAAAGCGCTTTGCTTTAAAAAAAAGGAAGTTATGTTGCCGCACCCTGTACAATATTAGATTCCGTCTAGTAAATCTCTGGAATTCTAGTCCCCCTAATGCGTTTATTTGCATGTAGTGAAGCTTCAAATCAAAGCCCTAAATCGTAGAAGTTTTTTTTCGCATTCGTCAAGACTCAAGCTTAACAAGACAGCCATCCAGGGGAGCATACTAACATAAAGTACAGGGATATGACGCTCAATCGTGAACATAAAATAATAAAGAACTGCTCTCAAAATGTAGAAATCTCGGGTTCACGTACTTGTTCACAAGGAACTTTGCAGCAGCAACAGCAGCGCGTTCACACAAGTGACTGGCAACAGTCACTAGCGCAGAAAGTCACTTTCACGATACATCGGTCATCATGAATTTGAACAGAAACAGATGATTCAACTTTAAAACTGAAGAGTTAAAGTTTCACGAGCATTGGTGACTCTGCGCTACGTAGTTACAAGGGATGGAGTACCCTCTTCAAGGTCACCCAGAACACACAGACAAGAAGTAGGGTACCGCGACATGACGTCAGGCTCGTATACAGGATGCAATCATCGAACCCTCAACTGAACAAGCAGGAATAATTTTCACCACACATCATAATTTAATTTTAGGAAATCCTGAATAACTGAACAAGTCTTCACACATTTTATATATGTACAAACTTAGAGCATCTGCACCGTCGACGTCAAAGGGGTTGAATTATTTCGCTTAGTTGCTGCTCGTGGAAGGCGAAGCATGTACGACACAACTTGCTTTCATTATTACTATCATTAAACGAGGACACAAATCTGGTCATGAGAGACCACCTAGCAGAGAAAAAATCTCACACGAACCGATGTTCACAAATTGATGTAAGTAGTTTTTGCGAGTCAAAAATATAGTTTAAGAATGGTATGTAAACCACGTCCTCAAGCAGCAAAGGCGTGCAACGAAAAAGAAAACCCTTCTGACTCCAAAACTGACACAGCGATCTGTCAAGTTTAGTGTAACTAAACCTGTTGCAGGTAGTTCAGGTTGTTTGAAAAGCCCCTTGTTTCTCTGACACACACCAATTTAGAGAAGCTTTGGAATTCTCCCGACACCTTAGAATCAAGTAGTTCCTACGACACGCTGGACAGTCCCCAGAAGGGCGGCAAGGTGGTAGGGATTTTGATTGGTACCACTAACATGTTACGGTTCGTTGTTACGTATTCACTCGGCCAGAAAAGCATCAAAGTATTATGAAGAGTTTTACAAGTATCTCACGCTGCATCAGGCTACGCACAAGCAGCTAAATTCCCATTTGCTTATGTTGAGTTCTACGCTCGTACAGAAATTACAAGCATCTTTGCAGCAGCAGTCAAACTGAGGTTGAAGTGTACTGCGCGCTGTACTACAGCCATAACACCGTGTACTGCGCGCTGTACTACAGCCATAATACCGTGTACTGCGCGCTGTACTACAGCCATAATACCGTGTACTGCGCGCTGTACTACAGCCATAATACCGTGTACTGCGCGCTGTACTACAGCCATAATACCGTGTACTGCGCGCCGTACTACAGCCATAATACCGTGTACTGCGCGCTGTACTACAGCCATAATACCATGTACTAGCTTTTCAAACACATACAAATGACATGAGTGCAACAGACACGTCCTAATTACGCACTACCTGTCCTCATTAGGGTAAAACAGCATGTGCAATTAGTAAAGGTCATTACTCCAAAGAAAACGTAGTAACAAAAATTGTCACGTGTTGGGGAGCTTCTTTTTAACAACTGAAAACGTCACTTCGAGTCCTCTGTACGGTGGAGAGCAGTTGTGGTTGAAATTGGTGTGGTGGATAACAAAATAAGCCTTAAATAAACCATCATAAATCATGCAAACCAAATTTTTCCACAAAATTATAGAGTCACCATCGAGCATGACGGCACAGCACCTATTATTATCATTATTATAACTACGTACCTAAACCGAGTGAATTCAAAGCACGTACAATTTAGTTGCCAAGGTTGGTGTAAACAAACGTCAGTGCGTGATACATCTTCAAACATTAAATGTGTGCATTTGAAGGTTAAATTGTATTTTATCTCCGCATACACACAGAGAGCCATACCAGGCATAAGATGAAGCATGAGGCATATACAAACACGAACACTCCAATCAAATAAAGCAAATGAAGAGAACTTCGTAGAAGAGCGGAATTTACACTCCCTCCTCAACGAGGTCGTAATCTAGATACTCAGAATACAGTCAATTATATCCTCCAATGTCCACCTCAACGAGGACGTATTCTAGATACCCAAAATACAGTCAATTATATCCTGCAATGTCCACCTCAACGAGGATGTATTCTAGATACCCAAAATACAGTCAATTATATCCTGCAATGTCCACCTCAACGAGGACGTATTCTAGATACCCAAAACACAGTCAATTACACCATGCATCTGATCAACTGTATACCAATTGAAGACTCCACTTTGACATCGTGACCAATACCCAGCAGGTAAGTTTTCTCATTTGAGAGCCTTTATTTTACAAACTTCAATAAAATTACTGACAGCAACACGAAATAAAGATATATGTAATTATAATAATCAATCTTAGCAAAAAAATAATATTTATTGTCGATGTGTTGACAGATATTACCAAATACATGTAGATTATAAAAGTAAGCTTTGCGATACACCGGACGCTGGTATAAGATATTTTTACCTATGCTGCGCTCCGCATCAAGACACGGAGAAAGAACATAAGGAAGTAGATGCATCCAGTGAATGAGGCAGTCAGGGATACAAAGAGACGTCTATCTCATATGCTGTGTCCAACACCTCGGTCACAGGTGGAACAAAAGGGAACTATTGGGACAAGATAGACGTCACTTTGAAACTGTACCACAAGTTTCCTTATTTGCAGACACAACTTTGAAGTTGGACTAGAAGTTTCCCTACTTGCAGTCACAACTTTGAAGCTGGACTAGAAGTCACAGTCGGACTTGTTAAGGCAATAACTAACACACAATCCAAAGGTAGATGCGACTCAAGTCGTACATAGCATGTTACACACATAGCCTGTCACCACATTCAAAAACCAGTCTCCCCAATCAAAAAATTTTGAAAGTTCGTGTACTAGTTATAAATAAACAATATGATTAATTAACTTGAGAGAACTTGAAACTTTTTACCGAGTAAGTTTGGTATTTCCAAGAGAAAGAGTATCCCAAATACCTCCAACGGGACAACAAGCCAGAGAAAATTAGTTAGAAACAGCTCAATTGGTGCAATTCAACGTTAAGAGCAAAGCCTTGTGTGTGGTAAAATTGAATGGACAATTTGATATATTAAAAAATTATTCTTACACATTTTCGTTAATCTTCACTTAGTATTTCCTTGTCCTAAATCCTTCAAATTGAATTTTCTAAGAGAATACGAAAATTGCATGGCAACATTTTCTTATTTTATAAAATAATTTTCAATAATTTTACAAGCACGAGTAAGATTTAAAGTTTACACGCTTCGAGAAATCATTTGTGATCTGGGTGTTTCTGGGTAGATTTAGTACATAACGAAGAAATTAACGAACTGAACAACAAAAAGAAGCGCCCATTTCATGCAACATTGAGATATAATTGTATGGCACCATGAAAATAAAAATTCGTACATTTTCTTTAAAAATGGGAAGTGGTGCCAGTGATGCAGCAGATTACACCAGCTACCCAAACTAGAATACGAGTAAAACCTACATCACCCTCAACGATGCTCACAGCCAGAGCTGCTGTGCTACCTGAGGTAAGAAGCGCACCATAACTAACACATAAGAGCAGGCATTCAGCGAGCAAGCTCCTCATGAAAGCAGCTCAAGAAGAAGTGTAAAGAACGCCTTCATTTGCGCACCTTTTGTGTACAACGATGCTCGGGCAGTAACGTTTATTCTGCATGAAAATTTTCCCCAGCTCTTAAACACATAACATGAGAGATAAATTTACTTTTTAAAAAAGTGTAAACTGGATACCAAGTGAGGTAACTGATCAGGCTCGTAATTTAGAATAAAATACGTTCCAACACTACCAATGATACGCATCTCCTGGTCTTCAGGCCGATGTCAACTCCCATTTGATTCTGGAGAACCGTCTTCAACCCAATTCCTTCTATTCAATAATCCTTTATTTAAATCCCTCACCAGAGAATCAATGCTTGTGATAGAAGCTGTACTAGTGAGCTGCTCAAAAGCTGACCATCAACTATAGAAACTTTGAGACTGCACCACAGCACACCCAGGAGCCTCGACTTGCGTTCTAAAAATGGATGAGCTTTGTACAATAGCACATTTAGAAGAATTATTACAGTGAGATCGTTGAGATATAATTAATTTCTCTACTATTTTCTACCTTACAGCTACCAGCTTTGGACTTCAACACCAAAATAAATTGAAGACAAACTTAGAGCAGTTCATTGCTTCGAGGGCAGAAGAGAGAGAGAGAGAGAGAGAGAGAAAGTGAGTGAAATAGGAACAGGGTTCTTTTGCACTGTGAGATGTCATGAAGAACAACAAAGTTTATCATTTAAAATATCAAAATAAATACAAGCTATCCAGACACCAAGACTTTGATGTAGCTGGGAAGCTTTAGCATTTTACACACAGCAATAAATCTTAAAATTTCATTTCGAGCGCTACACAAAGAAGAACCTTTAACCCTTTCTCTCTTAAATTACTTTTTTCCCACGTAAAAAATATTCTGACTTGACCACTACTCACCATGTAAAAAACAATTACACACACAGCACCTCGAACGACGAGACCTGGGGCCTAACTGAAGCATGACGCCGTATTGATATCGTATTAACGGTCAACTTATAAAAGTTCTTGCACGGCCCATATTAGATGTATTTACTTGAGTATTATAAATGATACATTAAGAGAGAAAGAGTTAATGAAAGCAGAGCAAGCAGCTCGAATGGCTCGGAGCAACTGCGGGCTTTCTATCCCGTAGATATAGAAGCTGTGAAGGATGAGGAGGCAGACCCAGGTGAGACCAAACTGCAGTGTTCCTTGCAGTCCACTGACGCCGAGCACTGCTGTGGGTGGTACTGCTGGCTGCTGCTGCAGAGGGCAGAGGCATCTGGGGAAGTGCAACATGTGCTAGGGTCTCCATCAGGAGGGATACACAAGATCTCACTGCTGTTACACAGCACCCCAGATAGGGGCTGACTGCACATGGTCTCTGGTTGCACGCATGCAGACTCGAGATGAACGTCTGTGTCTGTCTGTGAAATGTTGTTGTCTGAAGGAGGGATGTTGGGTTCGGGGGAGGAGCGGATGGGCTCCACATGGGGGTGCGGAGGGCACTTGTGGTAGCGGTGGCTGGGGGGAAGCAGCAGCTTCACGTAGTTGCTCTGCAGGGGCTTGTGCAGTGCGCTCACAGCCGCCTCCACTGAAAACCAACACCGACGGCGACCTGCACGTCAAAATATTCTGGACAGTTAGTTACACAGGCTTTTTTAATTCTACATGTCCATTAGCAATGTTTAGTGCCCTATCATGGTAAAACGAGTTCATCAGAGAAGATACTAATTCTTTCGAGTCGCTATTTGCTTCTATAATTTCGCCATGAAAAAAAAGAAAAAGCTTAGTAACTCTGTAGCCTAGTTAAAATAATGATCTACTAGTTATTGTACATGGAAATGTGTCCGTATACCAAAACGTTTCTGGAACAGATACAGCCTGCTAGGCTATTTGGAAATATTTATAGGCACGCTAAAATAGGTTAAATACATAAAATTCAGAAAATGGAGACGTGTGTGCTAATAACTATGATTAGCCAAATCATTTAAATTTTACCAAAACAAAAAGTAACACCTGCTACAACTGGAGTAAACAACTGACACACGCACTACATTTCCCCACTCACAGATGCACTTCAATGAATGGCTTACCACATGCGTCCAGAGAGCTGCAATGATCCAAGACTTGAATGTCACATCATACTCTCAATTCTTCCTGACTGCCTCGGACGTTAACCCATTAGCTCCCATCATACTATGTATAGTAGGTCAAGTGCATTGGAAATCATTCACTTTAGCCCTATATTCTAAATGTTTTGTTCTAAATTTGGACATAAAAAAGTGTAGATATAAGGCGTAATTTACGCAATGTTTCGTTCGGTGGAGAAATAACTTCGGCGTTAGGCTAATTTAGCCTTTATAGCCTGTCCTCAAGTGAGAACAGTGGGCGCTAATGGGTTAAGTTTACAAACTTTCTGCACTTAGAATAAGGTAGACAAAACTAGCTCGAGCAATTGCAATTCACCTTGACTGTAACAGTCATTTAATAGAAGTAAAAGAAGACTGTTCAAAATGCGAGCTTTTAACATTAATTCACCACATAGATATGGCTAAACCTTAGTTAAATTAGAAAGCCAAAGTAAATTGTGTTTAGTAAAATCAATTATGAAAAACCAAGCTTGCAGCAACAAAGAAAGCTTTCACTTCGCATTATTAAACAATCTCTTAAATTGATAAATACAGATCACCACACAGGCAGCACACACACACACACACACACACACACACACACACACACACACACCATAGAGTGAAGTAAGTGCCCAACTCACCAAACGTGTGAGATTCATCCCAATCCTCAAACTCCTCTGTGACCTCCAGCACAAACACGCTTGTCCTGTGCATCCGCTCTGTGTTCTGCACGAGAAACATCAACACTGTGAACCCTGAATGCAAAATTACTGGTACATTTGTGATGCAATTGTGGTAACTCCCTCACGACCTGCACGTGTCGTTCAGGAAGACACCATGTGGACATTAGTCAAGCCTGCCAATGGTCACTTACTCCCTGAAGGCATGACAGGCTGTAGCAGTACAAAGACAAGACCACAACTACATATGAACATGGATATTGTTATTGTTAGAATGAAAAATGCATCTAAGAAATTGCACCCTAGAATAGTAATGGAGAAAAGACAGACTATGCAACACTTGCCTTAGTTTCATATACAAATCCTGTATACCATAGATGACTACTGTTGTGTTCTGGGGAGAATTGATATTACTTGACTATACAAGACCCAAGGAATCTAGGCAATTATTGTATCGTATATTTATTATATTTGAGCATCATTGAGAAGAAAAACATTGAAGAAAGACTACAAATATCAAGGTTTGCACAAATAAAATTCAGTAACAAACATAAAACACAGAAATGAAAGTTTTATTAATAAAATAAAATAAAAATGAATAAATGGTCATAGAGAAGAAAAAATAATTAATTTATATACTTATGCAGGAAAAATATATTCCAACACATTTATCTAAACTGTTAACAAGAAAGAAACTAAAAGGAGTACAAACTTTAAATAAAAGCATCAAAACAATGAAGATTGGAAAACATAAGCAAAAATTAAATAAAAATGAATACAAGATAACAAGTAATCCACAAAAAACAATACAAAACAATTATAAAAAGAATAAAATAAGTTAAAGAAAGTATAGAGGATAATGATTGAAGATGCACAGATAATATCTAAAATAATAGAGTATGTAAAATAAAAGCAAAATAACATTATAAAAATACCACTGAATGTGTCATATGAGTGCAGCCAAATGTGTCACAGCAACAGCACAGCAAAATGTGTAGGAGCACAGCATTAAGTGTATGATTACAGCAAAAAGTGTATGATCACAGCAAAAAGTGTATGACCACAGCAAGTAGTGTACAAAGACAGGAAGAAGTGTAGGACCACAGCAAACAGTGTAGGAGCACAACAAAAAAGTGTAGGGGCATAGCAAGTTGTGTAGAAAGACAGGAAGAAGTGTAGGGGCACAGCAAAAGTGCAGGAGGACAGTAAGAAGAGTAAGAGCACAGCAAAAACATGTGCAGGCACAGAAAGTGTAAGAGCACAGCAAGTAGTGTAGGAGCACCTCAAAAACTCCCAAGCAACGCCCCAGTGTGCCGCTGACTCCAGCTTCCTCCTTGACCTCCCTGACCGCAGCACTTGCAGCAGCCTCGTCAGGCTCAATGCCTCCACCCGGCACGATCCACAGACTTGGGTCCTTACGAGATGTCACCAGCAGCACCTGGTACAAGCAAGATCCCTAAGATGATCACTGTGACTAGGTCTATGTCAAATGCATCCTGAAAAAATCACCAGCTTGGTCGACTGGTGAGCGAATCTGCTTGCGAGCGGATAGACCCGGTTCGAATCCCGCTGCCGACATGGTTGATGCGGCTAGAAATACGGCATGGGACTTGGGTAAAACAACCAAATAGTTATCGAAGTAATTATCCGACCCAAGAATGGGCCAGAAGGTTCGTTCCTATAGCCTCATTCTATTCTATTCTATTCTAAAAGATCCACTGACAACACAACGGTTTTAATAACCTCTTGCATTTCTGTACCTGATCTTGTGATATATTGTCTGCCATGACAAGAATTTCGGGAAAGTAAGAACCTGAGATTGTACACTAAAACATTCAAGTAAAACAGAATGACAATAAAACTGATATTCATTAGTTAAATTAATCATACTCATCAATGTTAGATAAGTATTAAAATTAACATGACCATCTAAAGAGACAGCAGTAATGATCACTTTCAGTAGCATCTTTTTATTAATTAATTCAAAGCATTTATGAAGTGTCAACATTCTCTATTCGAACATTTGATCAACCATATTAAGGAAGCCTTGGATATTAATATTTATTGCATGGCTTGGCTATCATTCAATAAATGGCTAACATTCATTAAATGAATGCTACATGAGGGATAAGATTTAATACCACTAACGAATATAATAAATTAAACAAGAAGGAAAATAATAATAATAATAATACCAGGAAGTACCAAACTACACAAAACATCCTTGTATGCAGTCAGTGGAAACCTAACAAAAATCCTTCCACAAAACTGAGCACCAACAGAAGTATTGTTACACTTCAATTGTCAGGGTTGCAGATGTACAACCATGTACAATACCATCACTTCCATTCTAAATCAAAATAGACACCATAAATATTTTCATCGAATAAAAGTCAACTCTTAAATGGCATAGAAAGGCTTGATGTTAGATATATCTTCATGAGCACAGCTAGGAAACTGCATCCTAAAATGTTAGTGGACAAAAAGCACAGTCTATGCATGACTCACCTTAGTTTCATCTTCATTTACACAAACACAGGCAGCTCTTTTTCGGAAGCCCTCTTGGTCGTATGTTCGAACCACATAAGGCTCCTTCAATTTCACGCAGCTATTCATGTTTACTGGGTAAGAAGAAGAATTAATGTCTAGCTAATAAAGTGAACCAATAATTAGATGAAAGAGAACTTATAATCAGTTACTAATGAGTAAAGTAGAATGTTTTATACTTGAGAAGCATGAGTTCCATCTCATAATTGGAAAAGAAGAGTACCTCATTGAGAAAAAAGACATTTCACTTATCTGAAAAAAAGAATCAGTTAAAAATAATGGTTCATTACTTCTGTTATTTGATAAAAATCTCTACAAAATATTACACTAGGTTGATGGAAAATTAATTAACAGCTTAATAAGATGAAGGGTTGTAGTCAAGATAATGGAGTCAGAGTCTCGAAATATTTTCCCGATTTCACAAGCCTGGTTCCAGTCTTCTTGTATTGAAAGGTATACATTTCAATACAAAAATACAGGCTCACCCATGAGGTGGTCTTCTCAGTCATGCTATGCTTTCATTTATTCAAACCAAACTCTTTTGATTTCCTTCTTCCACAAACCCTATTGTAAATCTCTACCTTTCTTGTATGCTCCCACAAATTCTATCCTAAATCTCTACCTTTCTTGTATGCTCCCAGAAAATTTTCTCCCATAAACTTTTATTGAAACTTTTGTCAAACTTGTTATTCAAAAATTTGTTTACCCTACCTAATATTCTCCATATGGTCAATTTTCCCACTAAAATTCAACACAGCCTTCATCTTCATTTCAGAAAACAGACTCCACCCTAGATGCCCTCCATCTGCTTCTACAGCCATCCATTTTGGGATCCTTAATGCCAAATGTTTTACCCTATTCTGCAGCACCCATAACTTTTCAAGATCTTCCCCAGTCCATACCATAACATTTATATCATACATTACATTCAGTATGGCAACAGACCACAACACTCCTCAAACACATTCATGCTTGATTACTCTATACTTACCCATACTGCTTAGTCTTCCCACCACTTCATAGCTTCTGCTGTATCACCTTTTGCTCTTGCACTTCTATCTTCACTCAACATACATCCTAGGTACATATATCCCTTAGTTCTGCCAATTTTAAGTTCTCTATTATTCCACTCTCTACACTGAATCATGTCACAAGAACTCCTGCAAGAGCCTTCCTTCCTAGCCTTACCCTCAGCCGTTCTGTATCCAATTTTTGTACAACTAATTCGGAACTACTATCGGTAAATCCAAACAGATTGAACCTTCAGTCAGTACTTTTTTCTTAAATCTATCGATACAGGTAATCAGGCAAAATCTCAAGTTAGTACTTTACCCTTTAAACGAAATGTATACAAAATACAACCATGGATACATAGACTTAGACTTACATGTAAACATACCAAACCCCTAAACAAACAAAACAAACAATCTTTATTTCCAATCAAGTACAAAGTACATAGACATTTAGTACATTGGTTTTTCAAATTCTTAAGGTTAACATTCTTAGAGTAAGGATGATGGTGAGCTCCATGCGACGATCCTAAGATGTGTCCATGGGCGGGGAGTTGAGGTCTTACCGATAAGTGCGAGCTCACGGCGTGAAACGAGAAACAGCTCGTATTCATTGCCGGGTTTCGAACCCGTAGAAGTCTTTCTGCACAAGCAAAGACCCGATACAGAACACGGCAGCAGACCACTCGACTACGGTGGCTGTTGGCCCAGTCAGTACTGTACTCATAGATAACATAGTTTTCACTCTGCAATCAAAAATACTTAAAATACTTTTGTACTTAAGTACCACAAATAAATTGTCTTCCACATGTTTACAATTAAGAATCAACGCCAATGAAATTCAGCAACCCACTTGGCACAACGCCTCGGATAAAATCCCTGAACGTACTCCGAAGGTAACTCACAACATTCCTGTGGTCAACATCTAACTGCTCCGTTTATGCGGACGAAAGAAGTTTCTTATCTTTCCCATTTGTGAGGGCCAGGGTACATATTCAATCCATTCGCTGCATTGACGCAATTAGATTAGATCACGCGGGGATTAAAGTCTAACTACAGGGTGTCCCAGAAGTAACTGACCCTTTTGATTTGCTAATAAAACGAAAACTATTAACGCTAGGATATTGAAACTTGTTTTATTCGAAAGAAAAATCTTTTTATGCTTTATTAGAACTAGGTTTTGAATATAATGTCTTTTCAATGATGGCCATGGTTGTTTTGACAACTTAGGGTTCGTTTCTTTGTCGTTTCCATAACGCTCCTTAGTGTATCAGGCGATAGTTGTCATATTTCAGAACAAATGTTGTTTTTAAGTTCTTGCAGATTTGTTGGATTTGTTACATAAACCCTTGACTTCAGGTAGCCCCATAAGAAGAAATCGAATGGAGTCAAATCTGGAGAACGAGGGGACCAAGGAATGTTACCAAATCGTGAAATCAAATGATTTGGAAAGCACTCACTTAACAATGTCATCGTTTCTCTTGCCAATGACATTCTCTTGCCAATCGTTTCTCTTGCCACCGTAGTCGAGTGGTATGCGACCCGTGTTCTGTATCGGGTCTCTGCTTGTGCAGAAAGACTGCGTGCGGGTTCGAAACCCGGCAATGAATACGAGCTATTTCTCGTTTCACGCCGTGAGCTCGCACTTATCGGTAAGACCTCAACTCATCGCCCATGGACACATCCCAGGATCGTCGCATGGAGCTCACCATCACCCTTACTCTAAGAATGTTAACCTTAAGAATTTGAAAAACCAATGTACTAAATGTCTATGTACTGTGTACTTGATTGGAAATAAAGATTGTTTTGTTGTTTGTTTGTATGGGCCGTGGCTCCATCCTGTTGAAACCAAGTATTGCGTAGTCCATGTCTCTCAATTTCAGGAATTAGAAATTCGCTAATCATAATTCGGTATCTTTCACCATTAACTGTTACTGTTGCGCCATCATTATTTTCAAAAAAGTATGGGCTAATCACATTGGAAGCAGTTATCCCGCACCACACCGTTACACGAAGAGAATGCAGCGCCTTTCTTGAAATTCTCTTGGATTTTCATCGCACCAAATTCTAGAATTATGTCTATTTACGTGGCCAGACAAGTGAAAGTGAGCTTCGTCAGAGAAGATAATGGTTTCAATGAAAGAGGCATCCTCACACAAACGAATAAAAGATTCGAAATAATTAACCCGTTTGTGATAATCATTAGGCAATAACTGTTGGGTTAATTTAATTTTGTAAGGATATAACTTAAGTCTTTTTTAAGAATGCGGTGTAATGCCGATCGGGAAATGGATAATTGAGTTGAACGTTTTCTGATGGAGGCTTTAGGATTATCTGTAACACTTGCAGAAACTCGTTCGATTACAGCCTCAGTTCGAGTTGATTTTAATCTTCCAGATCGTTGTTTATCATTAACATTTCCAGTGTCCGTAAATTTTCGATACACCGATTTAATTCTGTCCTTCGAAGGACTGGTTGTTGTTCTGAAATAATTTTTGTAATCACGTTGCACTTCTGTTGTTGACATTGTCCGTGTGTACATTTGCAGAATTCTTATTCTTTCTCCTTTGCTGTATGGAGACATGATGAAAATTAAGGGTTTGCAATGAAGCAAAAATCATATGTCAAGCTGGTTCGTAAATAGGATACGAAGTATCCTATTGTGCCATAAACAGGTTTTTCTTTCGAATAAAACAAGTTTCAATATCCTAGCGTTAATAGTTTTTGGTTTATTAGCAAATCAAAAGGGTCAGTTACTTCTGAGACACCCTGTACCTACCAAGCATGAATGTCTGTTTATTGCAATCTGGCTCTCCCAGTAATACCCTCACATGACTTGTTTTTTTGCATAAAATGACCCATGGGGACCCTTGAGAAATTATCTTCGACAATCCTGGCACACAGGCGTAAAGCTCTAACATGTTACCTTATTGTATACGTTTATTTTAGAGGAAATTAAGAGCCGTAACATGGGCTGCAATTGCTGCTGGCCGTCACTCTTAAGTTCAATTTTAAGTTCATTCCCAAAAATATAATTACTTTATTCAAGGTGCCAAACCAGACTCAATTCAAATTTGCCTGAAGTCAAATCGTGTTCAACAACACGAGTTGAATTTCCTTCTTTTGATTTCACGACAAGTCATGTTGTTAAAAAGAACAGAAAAAACTAACAAACAGGTATTCTTTTCAGCTATATCACCTTATTTTTCCCATGAGAATCAAATGACATTTAATTGAAATAACTAATCCAACGCATCTTATCAATTCATACACCATTCCCGAGTCATTATAATGCTGCTTAGTATAGTTGATACGCGGTCCAAACGTACATTTTGTTGCTGTATACTCAACAACAACCAACATCCCGCTGCCGACATGGTTGACGCGGCTAGAAATACAGCATGGGACTTGGGTAAAACAACCGAATAATTATCGAAGTAATTATTCGACCCAAGAATGGGCCAGAAGGTTCGTTCCTATAGCCTCATTCTATTCTATTCTATTCTGGTTACGTACCATGTACTGGAAAGTACATTCTTTACGATATATAATACTTGAGACTTCAAGGTACGTAAAATCTCCTAATAGTGTCAAGCTTAACTGAGCAAGTTCGGAGATAAAAAAATATTTCAAAGTAATGACTTCTAATGGTTTTCCCTCTAGTTATTGACAACATTGCTTATCTTTGAAACCAACTTGTAGATCTGACAATGAACCATAAAGTTCACGCTTATCTCTGAGGTGTCCTAAGATAACTACCTGTCATGAGTGTAAACTTATTAGAAAAATGCCCAAGGACAAACAAAGTTGCTAGTAGTAATTTTCTGACACTGTTTAACACCAAAACTGCGTGTGAGGAAAATTCACTAGCTCACATTTATTTATTACAGGTTCTCCATGAGATAGTCAACGAAACATCGTTATTAATATGTTTTTTACACTTAGAGGACGACCATCATCTCTTTACAGAGTGATCTAATAAATAGTTAACCAAAATTTGATTATCATTTATTGGCATCTAAAAATCAGATTGTATGCATAAGATGTGTGTTTAATCTATCAGCCCCTGTTGCCGAGTGGTTAGTGATCTGTGTTTGTCTTGCTAGATCCTTGGTTCCGGAAGTCCGCTTCCCGACTCGTTCTTCGAAATTTTCATGCTTTTTGTGCAAGGACCAGAAAGGTTGATTGATTGACTTGACTTAAACTATTTCCTCCAACGTTCACCTCATCTCAACGTGTTCCTACGAGCCTCTGTCTTAAGTCACAAGATGGACGGGAACAGTCGCTGGAAGCATGATCATTCGTCTTAGCATTAAGAATTTAAAAACTATTGTATCTCTCATGTTTACCGGAATAGAATGAAGTTTCTTTTCTTTATCTAGCTATTTATCCTCTACCATATGCATGCATTTGATATTCTAGTTACCAATAAATAATAAATAAATTTCGGTCAACTTTCCATGGGGTCACGCAGTAGAGGCACAGGCATTTAACATTTAAGGACTCCGGTATCCTTAAGGACAATAAGACGTTCACAGATGAGGACGATGACGTCATTGTAACGAAGGCTACGTATATCTATTCAATGAACAACCACAAGCAAGTTGAGTGTGTTCAGATCTTAGACTTCAGTTCTAGATTGTTCATTCCTCATACATCTGATTGACTTGAGTACTCGTATTTGAGAGTAAACTTTCCTGGGACTACTTTCCACTCAAAGAGACTCATTTATTTAAACCACTCCGCACTTTTTTGTATCCATTGCCAGGTACTTAGTACCCAACTGCTAACTCCATACATACTCGTACCTCTTGTGAGCTTAGTTTAAATTGCATTCTAGAATGTAAGTGGACAAAAAGCCCAGTCTATGGAAGACTTACCTTTGTTTCATCTTCATTTACACAAACACAGGCAACTCTTGTCCAGCAGTCATCCTGGTCGTAACAGCTCTCTGTGACCCATCTGTTATGTATGGACATTATGTAATAAGTAAATCAGTAAACAAAATTAACAGCATTTGCTCGGCATGCATGCCCAGCTTCGACATACTGACCCTGGAAATCTCCTCGATTGGCCTAAATTTAGCCACCACACAACCGCCATCTCTTTCTCTTGAGGACGTGGCGCTTTATGAAAATATATTCAAGTATCATGTATCACTGAAAGCTATAATGTCTCGAAATTTTAATTTCTTATTTAGTAAAACAAATTGGAACCCTTGGCCAAGAAAAACACAAGAACATTGAGGTACTCAAGCGTGACGTCTATCTAAGCCGAGAATACGAAATAAGAAAGAAAACTGAATAGAATGTATCATGACCATGCAGAAGATTTAGAATAAAATCAAACACGTGAGATAAACATTAGAGAACACACAATAATTTTTTGTAGATTCTTCACCTTTTTTTCAATTTTAAATTTCCGTTAATTTATTATAAATTTTGATGATGCATGTGTGATGTTATTAACCCTCTAGCGACGAAAAGGACCATACGGTCCTCTTTTACAGTCTTTGGGAGAATTGTTCTGATAATTAAATAGTGAGCAATATGAGGTTGCTACTAGGTTTGAACGCGGCGGCATGTTACAGCGTCGTTCTTTTGGCTGCCTGGCTCTCAGCGTGCTTCATTGCATCAGTGTACAGCGTGCTTTATTGCATCAGTGTACAGACGGTCTTTGTGAGCTTAGACGTAAAAACTAGAAAAAGAAATTGGTCGCTAAAGGGTTAACTGATTACGTTCTTTTTTTGCAAGAGAAACGGAGCATTGGATACAGGATCAATTAAAAATTGTTACATAAAATCTGTAGAGCTGCTGAAATGCAGAGTTTATAGAACAGCTGTTGTACAGGACATGTAAAACAGCTGCTGTACAGGGTCTGTAAAGCAGCTGCTGTACAGGACCTGTAAAACAGCTGCTGTACAGGGTCTGTAAAACAGCTGCTGTACAGGACCTGTAAAACAGCTGCTGTACAGGGTCTGTAAAACAGCTGCTGTACAGGGTCTGTAAAACAGCTGTTGTACAAGACCAGTACAGGAGTTGTAGTCTTATAAGTTCAACACAAGAGTGCTAGTGCTACAGGTGGAGCAGTGGCTAGTGTTATTCTTCTGGTCCAGCTATGAATTTCCTACATGGATGTAGAGATTTGCTGCATGGATGTAGATATTTTTCGTGTGGATGTAGATATTTGTCGTGAGGATGTAGATATTTGTCGTGTGGATGTGGATATTTTTCGTATGGATTTGGATACTTGCTGCATTTATGTAGAGATTTGCTGGATGGGTGTGATTTTCTGCATGGATATATCATATAAAAATGCGTTTTTATGAGACTCCACTTTATAAACAAACCATAATTAATTATGGAGTAATTACGCTTATTATAGAATAGAATAGAATGAGGCTATAGGAACGAACCTTGTGGCCCATTCTTGTGTCGGATAATTACTTCGATAATTATTCGGTTGTTTACCCCAGTCCCATGCCGTATTTCTGGCCGCGTCAACCATGTCGGCAGCGGGATTCGAACCCGGGTCTTTCCGCTCGCAAGCAGATTCGCTCACCAGTCGACCAAGTTGGTGGTACCAGTCGACCAAGTGGTGTGTAGCCTGATGCCTGATGTGTTTCCAGGTTCAGTTCTGTGTGCCTGTGCGTGAAAGGTGGACCTTCTTCCTAATGAGTTTAAAGCTCTGTTTCATAGACTTTATGCCAGGACTGACCATAATTTTTGTCTTTTATTCCAGCCAATATTAAAAAATCTGCGCTCTGGTACAAAATATGTCCCGTGTGTCGAGGGGACTGAATTTTTTATACCGGGAAATAATATCGATATGATATAAGAATTTTCATTATAGTACTAAGGGAAATTCTCAAGAAATAATACCCATGAAGGAAAATTCAAATTTCAGGATATTCCTGCTGCATTTTCATCAATATGTATGTTTGAAAATATGTATTCAGCACGTTCCCAAACTGCCTCAAATTTAGCTCAGTGTTTTCTGAGAACTCCTTTGGACACGTCAACCTTTAAAACGATACATACCGCTCGATTAGATTGGCAAGAGTAATGTAATATTCGCATGAACTTTACGCGTCACCTCTCTATCGGAAGCATCAATTATTTTGCGGGACAGGAGCCAATCAATGGACGAGCTCCGGTCATTGCGGTCCATCAAGGCTCAGTCTCTGGTTCGCTCTTCTCGGTAGCACTGATACGGTGTCGTGGGGGATGATGATCCCATCTGGGGGTCGTGTGCAGGGGGATCACACTTAAAGAGGGGTGGAAGGGGTCTGTATGTGCCCTCTGTTGGCTCTGAAAGGAAAACGTTTTCTACTCACGCTCGTATAATAAATGTATTAGTTTTGATTTGTTGAAATTAGCTCTCTTTGATGGTTTAATAATTAAAAGGTTTTTCATCATTGGGTGTTCATGGTTTCAAAACTATGAACAACCACGTTGCGCAAGAAAAACTTAAACCAAAATCCTTGAAAGTCTATGCAACGATGGAAAAGTTAATTGCTCTTTGTGTAATAAATAATATTTCTAAGTAATTTTGTCCACCTTGGAAGTGCAGCCATGATGCTCGTATACTCTTACGTTACTATAGCATTAGTTGCAATATATAATTATAATTATAATAATCTAGGAATCTAATAAGCAGAAAAGGATTTGTTAATTATGTTAGAAACACGTATGATGTACAATTAAAATTTCAATGCATTCAATTACAATGTACTGTTAAATGTTCACTGAGTCCAACCAGCATCCCAATATTTCTGTTCAGAAAGTTTATTTGTTCACTGAACTTGAGTAACCTTCATCTTTCGTATTTCATATAGGCTATGACTCTGTTCAATAACACCTTTATGAAAAATCAACTCCATCATGTGAAGAAAAATTGTTGTAAATTCTGTAGTAGACCTGTCTAACATGCCTGTCTAATAGACCTGTCTAACATGCCTGTCTAATAGACCTGTCTAACATGCCTGTCTAATAGACCTGTCTAACATGCCTGTCTAATAGACCTGTCTAATAGACCTGTCTAACATGCCTGTCTAGCAGGTTTGCCTAGCCAAGTACTTGAAGTTCATCTGTCAAGTAAAAGTTTACCTGAATTAATTAAGTCTGCTACCCCCTCCCTACTTCCTCCACTAACACGCCTCTCGTATGACAGGGTCACGTGAGATTCAAAATTGGATTACAGCTAAAAAAAATCATAATAAAACTAGAAAATTTAAAACAAGGACCTCACTTTTGTAGAATAAGAACTTCATTTTCTTTGAATTTAGCATTATGTAGTTATTACTGCGTGAAAAACCACAGTAAAACTCAACACTCACCACACAACTGGAGGGAACGCTGGCGGACCCCTCCTGACATTTGGTGACAGCGGAAGAAGAGGAGCAAAATTGCTGACGTTTTCCCGTGTTCTGATGACGTCAGCCTCCATCGACAGCAGCAAGACAGTCAGTAAAATTCAGCTGCTGCAGCTGACATCCGCGCTACAGTTACTGTACAAAAAACAAGTATTGGAGACTGATTACATCAACTCACAAGCGTAGGAAAATCATCATGAAAGAAGATTCAGCCTTTTTGTCCTTATTCAGAGGAATTAACGATTAACACTCAATTTATAATCTGTAACGAATTTTGGGTGTCAACTTAATTTTTTCATCTATGAAAGCTACGTTGTTAAAATATTACAACTTCATTCAATCTACCTTGAAAGAAGCAAAATTGACGTCTAAAGAGACAAGTCTCTGAGGCAAGTCTTTCATGATATTAACAATGCGGGAAGCAAGAATTATTGACCCACGTCACTCGTTTACAGGGCGCAAAATGAGGCTTGAAGTTTCTTTTGCTTTTTTCAGTCCAGTTTCTTCTCAAGTGAGAGCACCTGGAGTCGAACAGCGTCTTCTCTTTTCTTCTTGTTTCACGTGTTTTAAAGCTTTGAAGTCGAGGTCATGCAGCTCCATACCTTCAGGGATGTTTATTGTTACTCCGCGGTTCAGCAGCCAGGCTGAAACAAGTTACAGGAGATTTATTCTTCGTGGTTTCACTCGGAGAATCCTTACATTTATCTGAAATGTTACAATTTTACAGAAATTTCAGATGATTTTAATTTTCCTTGAGAATGATAGATAGTTAGAAGTTATATCAACTATACAGCAACATTGTCTCACGTATTCATGTGCTCTTTTTGAATTGGTGTATCCTGGATACCTCGTCTACGCTCTATTGTTATTCAAATCGTGCATTAAATTACTGGGATATTTTTTCCGTTATCGATTTTCATTATTTTTATCCATGACCAGTCGGCGGGCAGACGAATGCCAAGCACCAGTACTACAGAAGACTTAAATAATACTAAATAAAGTCTCATTGTCAATAGTATATCCGTATCTAAAGGGCCGTTAAAAGAGCGATAAGATATACAAAGCATATTAAAGAGATATTAGTTGTAGCACAAGCAAAAGCTAAACCGAAGAGCTTCCATAAATGCTTGAATAACAAATGACTCAAAATATATCTTATTAGGCCACTGATTGACCTTAATGGCTTTCCTTAAATGGATAACAAAAGCAAAGCCAGAATTGTGAATAGCACTTTATTTCAGTGTTCACTCGTGAAGACTTAACTCAAATCTCGAGACCTGGCACCTTAAACCCCTATGTAATCCGAACAGGCAGCTTCTTTACAGTAAAAGACGTAGCAAAATAGCTCAGCCTTCTAACCTTCCCCGAATTTCCAAACAAACAGCCAAAGTAATAAGCAAACCCTTCGCAAAAACATCTTAAATCAATCACTTGAAACTAGTACGGTTTCGGAGGATTGGAAGCAGGCAAATGTCACTCCTATTTTCAAAAAGAGGAACACACAACCCAATAACCCAATAACCAAAACCTATTTACAGACACCCAGTACGTATTCAGAAAAAAACGTAGCTGTCTCTCAAAACTCCTCAACTTTTTTGAGAAGTTAACTGCAAGTACAACTACCATATACCTGCCTTATTCACCTCGACTTTCAAAAAACTTTCGAGAACGTTCCCTACGAAATACCACTAGCCAAAGTGGAGGTGCATGGAATACAAGGCAACTATTCTCAATGGATACAAAAAAAGCTCACTGGTCGAAACTGGTTCACTGGGAAAAAAGTGTCAAAAGCGTAAGAAGGATCATTGGTTCTGTTACAAGAAACTTAGAATACGAGTCAAAGAAAGCGCTAGTCCGGCCACATCTAAATTATGCAGGGCAACACTTGACTTCTCCCCTACAAAGAGATTTTAATAAAATGGAATAAATTCAGCGTAAAGCAACGAAAATAATTTTGGAACTGTGCAATCTCAGCTACGAAAGGCTTTTTTGACAACTTGTATATCATGTACGTGTTTGTACATCCCTGTGTCTCAAACACGATTTAATCAAATATTCAAAAATTAAGAATATACTAAAAAACTTTAGCATTTTTAATCGCAAACATTTCAGAGTCCAGCTTCATCATCAGTTCACAGATAAAACATTTGTAAAATGAGAAGTCAATATTACTGTATCAAGGTTAGCAATGCTTATTTTTCATGGTCTTCCTATCTATTACAAGATGGCGACCTTTTTGTGCAGAGCAATGCTGCTCTATATCACTGTGATGTTCAGTTACGTGTATGCTTTGGTTAGCGCAGTCGGGCAGCAACATCAGTTCAATACATCATCAGCTCAATACAACACTTCACCACAATATCAGTTCACCACAACATCAGTTCACCACAATATCTGTTCACCACAATATCTGTTCACCACAACATCAGTTCACCACAACATCTGTTCACCACAACATCAGTTCAATACATCATCGTTCCAGAACTAAAACGCTTTTTCCGACGCATGTCGAGTTGTATTAGGAGAACACAATGTTTTTGCAGAATACAGAATTGTTTCTTCAAGAGATTCTGTCGTCATCTCATTTCCTTTGCCTATTGTGACCATGACAAATCACAGCAAGAAGTATTGACGAAATACCAAAGAAGTATTGACCAAATAAATAAGATTTACTGGTATGTTCTGGAGGATGGAATACTTTAACCAGTAAACCTAAAAAATTCCTTGAATGCCATTGCTAAAAAGTCAATCAGAGAAGTAAAGCAATCAGTTTTTAATGCTATATGCACAATACTATTGCATTGAAATCGTAGATACTTTTATTAATCTAATTTATTGTTCCCTCTACTGTACTGTACAACAACCGCTGATGATTGGTACACAGTACATGCCTGTATCGTTCTAGTCTGTTGTGGCTGTTGCTTCTCTGGTCAGTTTGTCTTTTGTTTTAACCCTCTAGCGACCAATTTGTTTTTCTAGTTTCTACATTTAAGCTCACAAAGACCGTCTGTACACTGATGCAATGAAGCACGCTGAGAGCCAGGCAGCCAAAAGAACGACGCTGTAACATGCCAAAGCGTTCAAACCTAGTAGCAACCTCATATTGCTCACTGTTTAATTATTAGAACAATTCTCCCAAAGACCGTGAAAGGCGACCGAATAGTCTACTTGGTCGCTAAAGGGTTAAGCTGCTTCTCAGAACTATCGACAGTTCAATATACTCCATTATACTTCTATCAATATAAAAGCATAACACTGAACCCTAATACAAGCCTATAGAAGCAATATACTTGCATTGATAGAGGAGTATTTAATTGCAGAAATAGACGCTTTTCAGTTACCTTTCCCTCCAGGTGTTGCTGTCGTCACATGATAGAAGCAGATGATTTTTTGTTCTTTGCCTCCTATGGTGAAACCGTTCAGTCGCTATGAGGCATTGGTTCCTGCCCTGTATGAACGAATAGAAAAAATAAACTTTATTTTAATCAGGTATATATGATATTTACAATGGGGTTTATATTCATAATGCTTACATCTTAAGACTATGTAGTGAGTATACTTCCAGCAAGTGTGTCCGTTCTTCGTGTGACTTGATGTAGGCCTTCGTAGGGACACGTTGTGATGATCTGGAAGTTTAAATAAATAATCAGTTTAAGTCAGTTAGTCAGTCCGTCTACCTGGCCCCCTTCGTCACAAGCAGGAGAAAATTTGAGAGATGTGAGGAGTCGCGAACCAGAGATCTGACTGCCCAAGTAAGACTGCTTAACCACTTGACAGTGGAAGACAACAGGGAGTTGGTAGTGTTGACTCTGAAGTGGTACGTATGTGTACCACTGAGGTTAGGTTCTGTAATTTTTTCAGATCCATCTAGTGACTATGCGTACAAGGTGAAGTTTTACACCAATCAGGCAATCGGAGGCAACGTGTTAACTAGGAAAACTATACACTCATGAGAGTAGAAAAAATTTTAAGACGTACAAGCAGCGCGTTTACAACCCACATAAGAGAGTTTTGAGCTGTCACTTCAGTGTAGGATTAAGCATGCGTGCCTTACACACTAGAGGGCGAATGAAAGATGTACAGAATTATGAAACCTTGTTCACGTGTTACTTTTTTAATTACTTTATTTTGCAGGATGTTGTTCGCTTTAATAAAAATATTTGCTGTTCTTTGACACTACTCAAGATGACAGCAGAGGTCTTCCTTCTCTTGTTCGTGTGTAAGTACTACTGAATGAACATGAATTGTGTACGTGTTCGAGAGCGAAGAGTATTTGCTAGTGCATAGCTAGTGCATAGCTAGTGTATAGTTAGTGCATAGTTTGTGTATAGCTTGTGCGTAGCTGGTGTATAACTAATGTATAGCTAGTGTATAGCTAGTGTATAGCTGGTGTATAGCTAGTGCATAGCTAGTGCATAGCTAGTGTATAGCTGGTGTATAGCTAGTGCATAGCTAGTGCATAGCTAGTGTATAGCTGGTGTATAGCTAGTGCATAGCTAGTGTATAGCTGGTGTATAGCTAGTGCATAGCTAGTGCATAGCTAGTGTATAGCTGGTGTATAGCTAGTGCATAGCTAGTGTACAACTTATGTACAGCTAATACTAGGGTGCACATTGTGCATACAAATATTCAACGTACACCAGTGCACTGAGAGAGACAGTGTGAGTAAATAAAATGTTTATACACAAGTATAAATTATATATAAATAATATACATGAGTATATGTATTTAGAGTAACACTGGTCTGCCTCTGGGTTCTTGTTGCAAAAAAAAACAATAAAAATTATTCAATACACACGAGAATTTAGAGAATTTTCACCTGCATTTGCACTCCTCGTGCTAATTATAACAAATCATTTATATACAATTGTACTTTATAGGGAGGAAAGTAATCACTCACTAATACAATACAATTACAACTAGCTTGAGGTGTAGAAAATATGTCATGAAATAAAGATAGAAAAGTATCTGCACATTATATACCGGTACTTATATTCAGAAGATGCACATGGTGTGTACGTATGAAATTAATTTCATTCCCTATTTCCAGTTATCCAACAGCCGTGTATCATCAGGACACAGCACTTCTCCCTTCACGCATCCCCCACATCCCTCTCCACGCCCTTCATCACGACACAGCTACCGATCACCACGGACACCAACTACCCCACCTCCCTCACCTCCCCCAGCTCCCCCAGCTCCTGGGGCGTGACCGTCTGCAGCTACGTGAGGCTGCACTACTACAGGAAGCCGCTGTCCTTGCTACTTCAGGTGCTCAACCACACCGGGAGCCCCGCCCCTCTTGACGTAACTGTGGGTGAGTGGCCCTCGGGGTAGTGGTGGAGGGAGCTGTGATGGAGCGAGCTGTCAACCCCATCCTTCCTTAATTTCTACTAGGAGGGGAAGGGAGGGAAGGCTGTCGTTGATGGAGATTGCTTTGCAGACACAGCAGAATTTTTCAATTGATTTTTTTTTCTGATCGTGACAGCATTTCCTGTCCATTTTCAGGCTGTCCACGGAAAATACAAACATCAGTATCAACGACACTTATTTTCAAGTATCAAAATCAATCAAACAAACGCTAAATTTTGAAACCTTGATTTCGGTATCGTTGATGCCTTCAATAGCTTCACACAATGAAACGAACGCTTCAGGTCTCTGAGAATTGTCTTAAGAGATGTTTTGAATGTATGGTGGCAATACTATAAAGTCACGTCTTTTCTGAAATTGAAGCTCACAAAAATTATGAAATCAGTGTACAAAATATACTTTTGCGAATGGATAAAGTTAAGCTGCTTGTAAGTAAATGTCTTCTGTAATATTACAGGTACCATGTAACATAAAATTTATTTGTGCAGTGAAAAAATTTCTGATCTGAAATCACAGCTAAGAAAGGCATGCCAGAAATAGTAAAACACTTAATTTATTTTCAGGTGTGCTACCCAGCAGTGACCTGGTCATCAGAGACGGGGGTTCAGTCTACACAAATGCAGGGAGCGCAACTAGAATTCCTCTGATGGAGTGGACGCATGTCTGTCTTGTGGTTGCGAAGGAGTTCACGCACACATTCGTGGGTGGCCTGCTTGTGAAAGGACTCAATGTCACCAGAGAGGAATTGAAGGGCGTATCAGTAAGAATTGGAGGGGAAAAAGATACGGGTGATGAGAAAAATGAAGAAAAGGGAAACTTTGCAGGGGAAATTTCTTACCCTGAGGTATGGGTCGAGGTGTTGCCGTACAGAGATGTCCTCGAAGTTTTGTCAGAGTGCCGCCAGCTGAACATGGCACCCGCAACTGTAGCGTGGAAGTACAGCGGAGATGTATCAGTGATACCACACAGAACGAGAGGAGAGCCATGCCGCAAATCTACTTCAGAACTCACTCTTGTTCAACCGAAACTAAAATTCTCAAAAGCACAATCCTTCTGTTCTAATTTAGAGCTCAATTTGAATGATGTTTCCACTGTTCAAAAGAGAGAGATTGTGAAAGAGTTTATTGCCCAGTATAGAGGCTCATGCTTTGAGCAAGGAAAAGGAGCGTGGGTGGAGCAGCCAGTAGTTCTGCCCAACACTACTGGCAATGCTTGCAAAGCTTTGTCACCTACAGCAAAGTTCCTAAATATCCCTTGCTCCTCTGAACTGTGCGCTATTTGTAACATCAGAAAGAACAGACAACTTTTTTACTTGCGAGAAATATCGTCCACAAACGAGGCTAAATTAACGTTCATCGTGGCAAATGATGTCAATTCCTCCATGTACTTTCAAGGAGTCACCGGACAAACCATTGAATGGCTCAACAGTCGATGGCTGCTGAAAACAGGAATGTTTGGAACGGTTTTGGCAGAATTACAAGAGAAGGACATCATTGGTTCAGGAGTCTGGACCATAAGGGAAGCCTGGGGCGACAGACCTGATGGACCTCAAGTCTTGTTAACTTTCAACAGCTGTTTAGATAACCAGTCGTGGTGTTCCTCAGGGACTTGCATTGCGTCAAGTCAGCGATGTGACAACGTTCGTGACTGTCCCGATGGAAGCGACGAAGAAG